>PVKE010001089.1:0-109973 GCA_004027555.1 Craseonycteris thonglongyai
GAAGAGGAGAAGAGAAGGGAGGGGAGAAGGGAAAGAAAAAAGAAAAAAGGAAGGAAAGGAGGAGGAAAGAAGAAGGAAGGGAGAAGAAAAAAAAAGAAAGAAGAAAGGAAGGAAGGAAGGAAGGAAGGAAGGAAGGAAGGAAAAGAGAGATAAAAAGACCTATGAAATGCTTCTGGTCTACCAACAAATAAAGGGAGCTTTGTTAGAAAGAAAAAAAAATCCCTTAGAACTAACTTCCCACTAACATAGCAGTTCTTGCAAATAGACTTGTTTCCTCATGTCAGCTACCTCCTTCCCCCCTAAAGGCTCAGGCTAAGGCACAGGCCTTCTTTAACTAGGACTGTATTTGAGCTCTATCAGAAGAAGCAGACTGTGTATCTTGTTTTCAAACTTTGTCTCTTTGCTTTCTCTATGTTCCTCCACTGTCCCCCCTCCTCCGCCCTTCAAATAGCCCTGTCCTGAATGAACCTTCCAGGCTGTTCTGATGTTAAAAGAGAAATGTTTATCTTGGAGTGTAGAGATAATTGACAATTAGAGAAGAGGACGCTTTTAGCTGTCGGTCAGGGCACTGCTCTCCCAGACAAAGTGCTCTTTTCTTTGAAGCAGGGTGGAGTGCTGAGTGACTCAGGCGGGCATCTGTGCGTGTTTATACTCAGGGTCTACCGGAGTCCAGGACCAGAGCCTTCTGGGACAGAGGTCCCTACCAACTGGTCCCAAATAATATCGGTATCTCATAAGACATAAGATCAAATCATTCCAGCTCTTCCTGGTGAAAATTTCTAACTTCTCCCCCATGATGTGCTGGTTCACAGGAATTGACTACAGAGCAGAAGCCATATCTGGCCCCAGTTTGTTGTTGTTTTTTTCACGATCCACCAGAAAAACAAACTGTGTGAAAACTGGCTTTCTCCCTGATTCCAATCTGAAACGTTAGGTAATGTATGGCTTTCCCTTCCTCAGAAAAAATGTTCATTATACTATTGTTTCAGGGGAAGCTGGGACGGCTCAGTGGGTGAAGCGCTCACTTCACAGCCCTAGGCATCAAGGATAGAATCCTGGTCCCAGCCCATGTGGACCCATATGCTGAACTGGGGGGTGCTTCCCCCATGGGGTAGGCCACCAGTTCGGCTCTCACCCACCGGGTTCAACCCCTGGATTGAGGGGGCATGCCTCCCATGCGTGGCCCCTGCTCACCTGTGTGGAGCATGGTGATGACGTACATCTGTGGAGACTATTCTGGGCCCTCCCCCTTCTCTCTGTCTTTCTCTGTCTCTGTCTCTCTCTGTTTCTCTCAAAAACACTAAAAAATAAATCTTTACTATTATTTCAAATGTGGATTGCTCCATTATAAATTCATTTTTATTCTACAAAATTTTTATACTAGTTTCTTTTCAAAATCCAAAACCATTACTCTCCCAACAAGGGTACCTGTTCTAATGCATTTAATGAATTGCTTTTCTGTTTTTATGTATTCTTAAAATTAGGTATATGGCATATAAATAGCTATAGTTTTAAATTTTTCTAAAAGTCATTAAATTACCTCTTTCCTGGTGTTTCTTGCTTTTTTTCTCAGTGTATTTTTAAGACCCCTTCATGACACTATGTGTACATGTAATCTATTGCTTCTCTTGTGTCCATCTATCACTTCTTACCACTCCAATGTTCTATGTTGCCCCTAAGTCCAGGAATTACTAAATTTTCAAAAGGAACTAAAGAATGGGGACTTGCCCTGTGATACATATTAAGATATACTACAAAGCCATAATAATAAAACCAGTGCATTTAGGGATCAAGAATAGACAATTAAGAGAGAACGAAGGGACAGACTCCTGACTATAGAAACACAATATACCATAAGAAGGGTGCCGTAAACAACGGATCTAGTTGTGGGAAACTTGGCTCACTGCATAGGTAGGGAGAAACAACTAGGAATCTTAACACCACAATTGAAGATGAACCATAGTTGAATTAAAGGCTTATTTTAAAAAAATAAAACTATCAAGCTATAAGAAGGAACTATGAGCAACTATGTAACACAGGAATAGAAAAATGTTTTAAAAGAAAATACCAAAAATATAAATATAGGACAAAAATGTGGTAGTTTATAAATAATTAAAAACTTATGTTCAATAAAACAACCAGTACCAAAGTAATTTTTCATTTCTGCCAATTGGGTAGTGAGTTAGAAATTGTTATTGCTTCTCTTCACTCCGCCTATTTCAAATCCCAAAGAAGACTCATTCATGCTTTCTTGTTCAAAATTGATGAACAAATCAACCTTCATTCTCTCTAGGCTCTGCATAGTCTTATAGACAAAGACTAGAAACACTTTATCTTTTCAATCTTGCCTAAACAAGTGGCCCCCAAAAGGGAAAAACAGTCATAGCGTTTCCTGATGTTTCAAGCAAGAAGGTATGCATGGAGATATTTCACTTGTTTCAGAGAATAAGAACATGTAAAGTCACTTCTTGCTGTTCTGTCTCAGGCCTGATACTCAGCATGCATGAAATTCCTCAGATTGTTCCTGAGAAAGAATTCTGAACTTGCAGAAGAGAGGTTGGGGCTGCTGATGGCAGAAAAGAGATGATTGAATTCAAGACCAGTTTTGCACTCATTTTCAAAATAAGGACCTAGAAAAGGGACTATTGGCATTTTTTTGTTGTTGTTGTTAAATTTAATGGGGTTGGTTGGTAACAATTAGATAGTTTCCCGATGTACAAGTCCACATCACATCATCCATGCATCGCATTATGTGCCCTTTTAAGTTAGCAAATTCTTTCTAGTGAGCAGCACTGATAAAATTAGAAGGCATTCCATCATAGGCATTGAAAGCTAGAAGGAATCACAATGGATTGACAAATCCAGACATCCTCCATTGTGACAACGGAACTGTGATGAAGAGTGCTTGAATGACTTGGCACAGTGTCACAAAGTTAATTAACTAAGCAAGGTGCAAGATGCAGAGTTAACTCCTTGCCCAATTTCATGATTCCTTTACTATATTATTAGCCAAGTTCTCTCAAAGTACTACTTTGAGTGTTGCTCAAATCTCACAGGGTTGCTGCCAGGTATTTGAAATTTTTAGGAGAAATAGCAATAGTTGACATCTGTCAGAAATGACTCAAACTACTACCTCAAGACAACTCATTGTTTCAAAATTAGATTCTGTTGCATTCCTTTTGATGACATCATACCTTTGTAAAACTGGGTTTTCATCAGTTCCTGTGATTAAAAGTACTGTACAAAAGTCAACTTGAAACAGAAAATGAAGATGACAGTATTCAATGTGATTCCAAAGTTTAAGAATTTGTACAGGATCCAATAAGAATACATATTTCATCAGCAAGTAATTATAGTTATTTAAGAATAGAATTAAAATATTTTCTATATGTATTTATTTTTCAAATGGCAACTAAGTTATTAGGATATAAATACTTATTAAACAGAACGTTTAGGTATTTCCTTTAGCCTAGGATCGCTATGAAAAAATTTGCTGAAATACAAAGGGCACCAAGAAAATTGAGGAACATTTACCATATTTTCTAGCTGGTCAGAAGGGTAACCTACTACGTAGATGCAACGGTGTCACATCAGAGCCTTTGATACTTGGGATGCGGGTCCATCAAGACCCCAACTCAACTTCAACAAAGAAGCTATTTATTTACCTGTTTTACACTGTGCATAATCTTTCATTTGCAGAAAAGGTTGACCAATGGATAGAAACCACTGGTATAGCAGACAAATGAGATTGAGATTAGGAGATGAAGAAACTGCTCTTACTAAAACTGTCAGTGTAAAAAGCATGATAAACTTACCTGTGATCAAGAAGATGATGTTAAAAATACAACACCAAGGAGTACCAGAAGGATTGTTAAAAACTACTGCATAGAAGCTCCAATGGAAGCCCTCAACTTTCAATTTGGTCTGTCACAAATGGTCTTTAGTTATACCCTAAATAGTAAAGAATAAGGTTCAAACTCACTAGCTTTTAGTGATCCACAGCTTCACTTGTTATAAATTTCACTGTGTCCGAACTCATCTAGACATGAAATTTAGAATCATTTTTTCCTCCTCCCTTTGTCTGCCTCTCCATCTTTACAGGCACCAAATCCCATGCATTCTACCTAAACAACCTCTCCTTCCAATAAGCTGAAGGATGTGGTGCTGGTTTAGTTTAATAAAATGATGACTTTCCTGAGGGGCAGGCAGGTAGCTGTAGGAATAGAATGAAGGAGGAAGGTATTGGTGTCCAATACTCGGAAGTGATAATTGAGACAACAAAAAGAGAACTCGCCAGAATATATTTCACAGCACAGAAAAAAGAGTCTCCATCAGAAGGGACAGGAAAGCAGAGAGAACCATCACAGAGTTTAGGACCATAGTCACTAAAGAGGACAGGGAGCACTGACTAGCAAGTCCTGTGGTCATGTATTACAGTGGTGAAGGAGAAAAGGAAAAGATACATGAATGGAATTTTTGGTCTCTAAATATGCTATCATCTAGTTGAGAGTAAACACACTCACAGAACAATTTAAGAATACAGGAGCAACGTCATCTTAAAGGCAAAATAACTATTCACTGGGGTTAACAGAAGAGAAGAACCCAAAGGAGTAATTTAAGGTTTCTATTTTTTTTTTCCTACTTTTCTTTAAGGCCTACTGCTTGAGCTCCTTTGAAGCTATTTAAAAGGTGCTTAAGTTATGTATTTTGGTGATGATGAGCTCTATGGAAAGTTACCATGCATTTACACACTCTAGTCATAAGAAGTTTTATGGAGTCGTAAATGTTAACACTCGCCAGTTCTCTGAAGACCTTGCCATCCAGACATAGCATGCTGATAGCTTATAAATTACCTCTAGGCCATATTGTTCTGTGTTTTGTTGTTTTGTTTTGTTTTGTTTTGTTTTGTTTTGTTTTACCCAAATATCATTTATTTTTTATTCTGACTTCAAACCTTTCACCAACAACAAAAAATCAAGAGATTTTACCTTTAAATCTCTATTTCAAACTTGTCTTACACAATCGGAAGCTGCCTTTGTCATGGGCCAGCACACCGGTACAGCCGTGGTCAGCTGCAACTGTGTCACAGCTGCCCAGCAAAGAAAGCCCAACCTGGCCAGATGATTCACTGGCCCCACAGGCCTGGCCCCACTGTGTATTCTGGTTTGCAAGCCTGCCTCAGTGCGACCTGTACACTTACAAAGGGGTGACCTGGAACCCACGGTGACAAAGGAGACCTACTCAAAACCCAATGCTTACTGGAGGCAAAAATGGCCCTAACGCCGTCTCTCAACCAGATCTCCTTCGGTATTTATGGAACTAGGACACTGTACAATGTGGCACACTAGAAAAAGTCATCAAATAGAAATAATATACCCCCAGATCTATTGCTTATCTTTGGATAAGCTTTGGCAAGTCCTCCCAATTTCCCTCATTGATGCCCCTGTGATAAAGACATGTACCCTACTTATTTCACAAGGTTACAGTTACAATAGAATACTTAAATATTTTTTAAATGTTCTCTAAACATAGTCATTTTTAGAACACTGGAATTAACCAAAAGTCATAGGTTCTAGGACTAGTTTCTCTATTAGCTAGTTAGTTATCTGACCTTACCATAAGTGACTTCACTTCTCCAGTTTCAAATGCAAGTACAGTGGTACCTCGGTTCACGAACGCTTCTGTTCACGAACAACTCGGTTCACGAACAGAAAAGTTCATCAAAAATATGCTCCGGTTCACGAACTCCGCTTCGGTTCACGAACAGGAGCCGCGGCCATTTTAATGCTATTTCCTGGCTGTCACATGGTTGTGACTTCCTGTAGGAAGATCGTGGAGAGAAAGAGACACAGAAAAAAGTACACTGTGAGTACTTTCAGTGACTTTTTTTGATTTTTGTTGTGCTCTTTCTACGTTACTATACTGTACTAATGTGTATTGTAATTTGTTTCATATTTTTTGTGCTTCAAAAACCGAAAAAAAAGGTCAGAACAGATTCACCGGATTTACATTGAACCCTGTGGGAAACTGTGCCTCGGTTCACGACCAATTCGGTTCGTGACCAGAGTCAGTTCACGAATTAAGTTCGTGAACCGAGGTACCACTGTATTATTTTATTTTCCATGATCTTTGCAAAGATTAATCCCATTCATCATTTTTTTTAATGTTTCTCTTGAACTAACACCTTTATTACTTGGGACAAGCCCAAATGTGAATTAAACTAATAGAGAATGAAAATGGACTACTGAGCTGAGGCTACGTTTCGGGCGTGTCAGCAGTACAGCAAGATGTTGATTGGGTCCTGTCATTTGAAACTTCAGCACCTCCACCCTGGCACAAAGCAGACCTCATCGTCAAGAGGACAGACCCAGAGCAGAACTCAGAGAGGAAAAGGAGAGATATAAACGGCTGGAAAAGTGCTTCCAGGGCGCTGAGTCAGCTAAACACCCTCCTGCAGAGCTCAATGGCTCTTTTCTCAGTTGCCTGGAGCGTTGGCTGGAGGCTGCCCGGCGGTGCCTGCTGGGAAGACAGTTTTGAGCCCATCGATTCATTTGAGCTGGGCAGTGTGCCCTGGTACTTAGGCACTCAGACAAAAATGCCCTTAATCACTGGCAAACCCTGGGATGTATTGCGGGCCAGTGGCTCAATCAGCACCCCCAGGGCTGCCCAAAGAAGAAAGAAGTTCTAGAAAGCTCAGAGTGCCAGTCACTGAGAATTCACAGGAACTAAGGCTTGACTCTTCAGGTCAAAATGCTGAAGACTCCTTGATCTTCAGGTCAGGGACATTCTAACGAAAGAGCACTGCACTCTTTCCTTCACCTTCAGTCAAACCAAGAGCTGGGTAACAGGTTTTGACAGCTTTGCTCACACTGTCACCTCTGCATGTCCTCGCAGCCTATGTTGGGCTGACTCCTATTTATTCCAGGGTGTGTCTCCTCTAAGAAGCTTTCCTGGCCTCCCTCTCTCTCCCTATTGGGATCAGGCCCCTATCCTTTCCCTCCTCAAAACCTTGCTTATTTACCAGTACTGTATTGCCATCACAGCATACTGTAACTCTTACTTATCTCTTCAACAAGACCCTTATGTGAGACTGAGAACTTCTATTTAATTAGCAATCTCCAGCACCAGGCGGAGTACCTAGCATATGAAACACTTAAATCTTGAAATGCTTCAGGAGGGATGGAAAGAAGGGAAGGGGACAAGAGGGGCAGGCAGGTAGACAGCAGTGACTACTCTAATAAAAATGGGCCGCATGTTCACTGAGGGAATAAAATGGTACACCCAAACTAGTCGCCGAAGTCCCCAAACGCAGCACAAACAGCAGAATCTGGTATCTGAACAGTCAGGACCATCAGTTGAAGAAAGAGTTAATCCTGGAGTTGAGACTCAAGAGGCCTTGGTTCATTCTAGACTCTGCTACACATTAACTGCCTGATGCAGGGAAAAACATGTGTCAGGCTTCAGCATCCTCATTTGGAAACTTAGGAGGATCATGAGAGATCATTAATGAGCCAGCATTTTGAAAGTTTAAAGAGTCCTAATGCAAAGATTAAAGTATCACCACCATGAAAGAATTCGGATTATGCGTACTTCCTCTCATCAAGCATGGTTTCTTTGTCCAAAGCTGAGGCCTTATGACTCAAATAGATAACAAAAATATAATAATAATAATAATAATAATACCAAAAAGGACCATCTGCTGCTGAAATACATGCTTTTATGTTGTAAATAAAATTTCTTCATGAACTAAAAACTCCTGAAACACAGTTTATATCACATTGTAGTAATAATAAGGATAACTTAAGTGGATAAAATGTCATAAAAAGTCCTGAGAACACACTCAGATTGAGTGTTAAGAAGATCTTCAGAAAGGTCAATCAGAGAGGGTAGGCTCAATTTTCACATGGTCAAGCTGAGCCTTACCAAGGTTAAGGAACCAGCTCAAGATTGTATATTTAGTAAGCATCCAGCAGAATGCTTTAAGTTCAAAAATATTGATAGAAATATGGTACTAGAAAGGGTCTTAAAGGTAAACACATCCAACTTCCTACACAGTTCAGGAAATCCTTTGAAAGAAAGGTACACCTAGCAACTGACAAATCATTTCAACATCCTTTATTTTACAGAAACAAAACCCCATTAATCTTTTGTCTTAGAGCCAGTTTACTCACTGCATAAAAGAGGATAGTAATTAACTCACATTTCCTAGGTTTTTATAAGGATGAAAATAGATAATGTACATAAAGTACTTAGCAATGACAATTCCTGGCACATGGCAAGTATTCACTAAATGTTGTTCTTATTATTCTTATTACTGTAATTTTCATTAATCTACTTTTGTTTGAGTTTCTGGTTGTTTTTGTTTTGTTTGTTTTTCTGGATTCTCTCCAGACTTGTTCACTGTTTCAGGTAAATAGGAAAAAATCTATTTCCATGATTTTCTAAATCATCCTCAGTGGAGTGGTCGTTATTGGTCTTAAACTCTCTCTGCATCATAGAGACAGAGATGTGATGAATCCACAGCAGCCGAGTCAAAGACAAATGCCTTCTGAGAAAGCTAGATTATTTTCTTCCAGAATTTGAAAGAAAATTCTTAGGCAACTTGCCATTGCAATAATGTGATTATTTGGCATCCAGGATCCTAAAAAACGTAGATGAAATTCTTATAAAATAAAATTTTACTATGACAACTAGTTCATTGCCTAGAAAACTCTGACTTAAAGCACACTACATAAAGTATCTTATTTATAATAAACTCTTTAAGTGAGCATGACCCAATATGTAGCCAAAACCATCAATTGGAGTATAGAGACTATGGAAAGTTCAACTTTTATATTAACATAATCTCCATTTGAATTTTACCTTTAGTGTGTTTTTAATGTTCATAATATATTACTACAGTTTCTCATGTAAAGAGTTTATTACTAAATGTACATATATTTAGAGTCCATGATCATAATTTGTATAGGGAAGGCATATAGTCAAGGTTTTGAAACCAATAGCTAATAGAAATTCTGAGATCAGTAGATGTTCAAAAAGTTACTATGTAACTATCTTCACCATTATACAGGAAAACAACAGAAAAGATATGCCCACTTACAAACTAATGTTGTCATTTTATTCTTTTTGTAATATGAAGTTGAAATCTGATAAATTGTCTCAGTTCCCTAAACTTCTACTCTTTGCCTGTCTATAAAACCTAATTCATATTTACTATGATCACTGTTTAGAAAATAGGTGCAATACACTACCAATATTCAAAAGAAACATTCCTGAGGACTGATGGAAAACCAAACCAAATATCCAACTGAAGATCTTGACACCCTTACAGCAGAGGACCAAATCTTAGCTATATCAGCCAGCACTTACACAAGTTTTCATGGAACAAACAGAAAAACACCAAGTGCCAAGTAACAAAGTTACACCTTACGTCCTTTAATCAGTGCGATCATAAGCACGGTTCAAGTCTCACGTTCAAGTCAGAGATGATTCTAGACACATACCCTTCCCTCTAAAAATGTAGAAACTGTGAAAGATAGGTATCTCCATGCTCCTCGGGGTAGTTTCTCTCAAAAACTGACAGGTAGTTGGGAATATTTCAGAGAATTTTCTTTCCCATTTGCAGTTCTTTTTTCTTCCATGGTGGCTTAGTGATGAAAGGTTACAGATTGAATATTTGTGTCCCCCTCAAAATATTTTTTTAGATATTAAAACCCAACCCCTAATGTGATGGTATTAGGAAGTGGGGCACTTGTAGAAGCAGTGATATAATGAGGGAGGATCCCTTATGAACAGGAGTAAAGCCCTTATAAAAGAGGCCCCAGAGAGTTCTCTTGCCCCTCCCACCACATGAGGACATAGCAGGACAGTTACCTATGAATAGGAAGCAGGCTCTCACCAGACACCAAAGCCATCAGTGCCCTTTAACTTCCCAGCCTTAAGATCTGTGAGAAGTCAATCTACAGTGTTTAAGGCACCTAGTCTATGGCATTTTTGTTATAGTGCCCAAATGGATTAAGACAGGAAACATAGTGATGTAAGCCTCCCTATGCAGAGATTTGTGTAAGCCACAAATCTCTGCAGACACCTAGAAATACCAGAATCTCTAAAGTTTACTTTGGAGAAATATCCTGTACTCAACTCCATTCTAACTATTTCCCTGTAACACAGCAAGCCATACCCTTTCAAAAGTGACTGTCCCAGGAAGTGTTTCCTAACCATTTCTGAGGCAGAAATCACTCTGAATGTTCATCAGAACATTTCACTTTCTTGCCAAGCACCAGGAATTATCTATTTCTCAACATTTTTCTTTAGATTTAAATGGGACTATGTGGTGAGTTCTGCCCAACCGAATGTGCACAGAAGTCACATTGGCCAATTCTAGGTCAGGACTTAAAGTGTTCAACAGAGTCATCCACAGTCTTTATTTTATTTTATTTTTTAATTGTTAAATTTATTGGGGTGACATTGATTGACAGTCTTTATCTTTTTGTCATTAGCTGACTAGGTGTAGACTACACAGGGTAGGACTCCAAAGAGGCTGTGGAGAAAGGCACAGTACAAAAAGAAAGAAGCTAACTCACAACTTATGAAAGAAGTGGAACTTTATTAAAATAACAAAACTTCTACTCTGCAAAAGACACTGTTAAGAGAAGGAAAAGACAACTCACACACTGGAAAAACAAAAGATTTGCAAAATACTTCTCTAATAAAAGATTTATATCCAAAATATATAAAGAATACTTAAAAACCAGCAACAGGTAAAGAAATGACACAACTGAAAAACAGGCAAAAACCTGGCAGAGAAATATATGAAAGGTGTTACATCATTAGACATTAGGGAATTGCAAATTTAAACCAAAAAATTAAATACAACCATATACCTTTAGAACGGTTAAAATTCAGAAAACTTGCTTGTAGTTTGTCTGAAAGTGGCAGACTCCGGTCTGAGACACGGCTGGTGCAGACACTTGTCCCAAATGAGGCCTGATGACACAGGCTCCTCATGGAATCTCAGATTTCTACAGGGGCCGATGGGGAATACTGGGATGAGAAACACCTGGGTTCTTCCCTCTCCCCACCCTGACCTCTGGCAACACTCCGATCTTTCTGCCATCACTGCAGTTTTGTCTTCTCTGGAGAGTCCTAATGGTTGTGTAGCAGGGTGAACAAGGGAGGGACCGCTAAAGGAGGAAACTACCCAGAATTGCCAGAAATAATGGGGATGTTGGGATGGCTCAAGGAGCTAGGTGCTCACTTTGCAGCCCAGGGTCGAGAATTGGATCCTGGCCCTGGTCCCGGCCTGTAGGAACCCATATGTTGAACTGGGGTGTGGCCCCCAGCTCAGTTCTTACCTGGGCAAGCTTCCCATGTTGGAGGCCCCAGCTCAGCCCCCAGCTTGTGGGGGCATACCTTCCATGAGAGAGGCCTCTGATCAGTTTGTGCCCTGCGAGGTCCCCCGCCCACCTGTGTGGAATGAAACTATGTTGAAAACTGATGATGTGCAACTATGGAGAGTGCTCTGGGCCCTCCTCCTTCTCTCTCTCTCTCTCTCTCTCTCTCTCTCTCTCTCTCTCTCTCTCTCTCTCTCTCTCTGTCAAAAACAATAAAATAAATTTGAAAAAACACAGAAGAAGAAAAGAAAAAAAAGACAAGGCAACCCACAGATAGATCTCCCTTTGGTTCTATTGGAAGATAGGGGGAGCTGCCAGAGGTAGCTATAATTAGTGCTAATGGACTGAAATTGATAAGAACAGAAGTGCTGCAGGCTGGTGAATGTGAGTAATTAGCAGTGATGAGCTGTGATTGACAGAGAAAGAGAAACCCTGCAGTCAATTACTAGCAAGGATATAAATACAGAAGAAGGGTGACTGAAAGAAAGGGCTTTTTGGTCTGGCCTTTTGAACCAGGGAGGTTTTCATAGATATTTCTGCAGAAAAGGCTTGATCAAAGGGTTTATTTGGGAAGGGGTGGGGGTGTGTGCTGGGAAGGTTTTTGCAGGGAACTCTTGACCACATTGATTTTTAGGTTCTGGAGGTTTTTGCAGAGGGCTCTGGATCAGTGGGAAACAGTGGCAGCTTGTTGCCTGGCCCTGGGAGTTTAGCCAGAGAAGATAGGCAGACTGCCGGCAGAGAGAGGGAGCACACACTTAGTGCTGGGATTGCTGGGATAGACAATGAGAGATGGCCCCTCAGCTTTTGTGGAGATCTGAGATCTACCTGAAGGCCTGAACACCAGCTGCCCGTGCTTCCCAGAGGATGGTGAGCAGAGAAAGGGCAGTGACAGCCCTCTCCTTTCCGCCTAGACCTTTTTGGACTTCCTGCTGCCTCAGAGATCTGCATGGAACATCATTCTGTAGCCTCCTGTCTTTTCCAAAGGATGATATTGTTAAAAGGGAGAAGGGCTCCAGGTGCTATCTAGGACAGGTCTGAGGGTGACAATCAGGTTATTTTTCTTTGCATGTTGTACATATCTCTAAAATAAAGACTCCTTTCCTTTCTCCACCTAACCTCTGCCTTCTTGGGTCACAGGCGCCCTTATAATAAACACTTATTCTATGACCCAACTCCTGTGTCAATATATTAACTGAATCGCACAGGCAGCTTGAGCCCGAACTCTGTTTTCCTCAGGTAACCATTGAAGTCATATGGTATAGAGCCTTTGTGGATGGCTTCTTTCAGTTGGTAACTATGCATTTAGGATTCCCCACGTTTCCTCATGGTTTGGTAGCCCATTTCTTTTTGTTGTTGAATGGAGTTGCATTGACCAGTTGTGCTTCAGTTTATGTATCTTTTTGCCTGTTAAAGGTTGCTCTCATGTTTGGATAGTTATGAATAAAGCTCCTGTAAGCATAAACAAAATCTTAAAAAACGGAAAATACCAGTTGCTGAGAAAAATGTAAAAGAACAGGAACTTTCATTCATTGCTAGTGGTTACAGCTATCTTGGAAGATTCTTTGGCAGCTTCTTACAAAGCTAAAACTAATTTTATCATATGTTCTAATAACTGCATTTATAGATATTTACCTAAAAAAAATCTTATGTCCACACAAAACCCTGCATAGGAATTTTTATAGCAAGTATATTAATAATCACCAAAATCTGAAGGTAGCCAGGAAATTCTCTAATAGCTGAACGGATAACTGAACCATGACACATCTGTATAATGGAATGTTATTCAGTGGTAAACAAAGATGAGAACTGTGAAACTATGGAGAGGCATCGTTAATCTTGGATGCATATTGCTAGGTGAAAGAAATCAGTCTTGGGGGGGGGCTGCTTATTCTATGTTTTCAATTGTATTACATTCCAAAAAATGCAGAATTGGTGAGATGGTAGAAGGATCAGTGGTTATGGAGGGAGAAAAGTTTGAATAAGTGAAGCACCAGAGATATATGGGGTCACTGAAACAATCCTATATGTTATTATACAGGTGATACATGACACTATAAATTTTTTAAAACCCATTGCCTTTACAGCACCGAGAATAAATCTCAGTGTATGCAAATTTTAAAAACATGCTTTAGGAGGTCAAGGGATCTCAGAATGTAATGCAGAATGGGGCAAAACAATTTAAGTGTATGACCAATATCTGAAACAGCCTCACAGATGGGAATAGGGGCAAAAGTTGCTGATCTAGATAACCAGAATGAGTAAAATCTGTAACTCTAACGGAAAAAAAAAAATCACATGAGTACTGAGCTCTTGCTGATAAAGTTGTCACTCCTGGGGGTACATATGTGTTAACAATTATGATACCACTATTCCCACTATTCATAATGAGACAGTTTTATTTAAATGAATGGCAGTTAGGTGGAGCTAGGTTTCTCACTGTAGTTGAAGGTTACAAATAAACAAGAGGGGGAGACTAGAAGGATCTGTGAAGTAATAAATTAGAGTTGGGGTCATCAATATGAACTTCTGTTTAGTGTAATATAGATACAGATGGTGACACATAGAAAAATTTATTCATATATGTATATACATATACACATACCTTTCTTTGCCATCAGCTGATCCTAGCATATCTAGTGTCCAGATGTTATTTTCTGACATCACTGTCTGGCAAAAGGAACTAGGGTCCCTTGGAGCAGTGGTTGATTCTAGATTGGGGCAGGAATTACACAGCATAAGCCTGGATTATCTCATAGTACCAGTAAGGAAGTGCTTAAGGAAAAAAGAAAAAAAAAGCACAATAACAAGAATATAAATAAATGCAGAAAAAGAGGTGGACTGCCAATAACGTATGTACATAATTGTACCCTCAGAAGAAGTGGAGCATTACACCCCACTTATTAAGCATGTGGGCAATACATAGTAACTTCTTTTCAAAGAGTACATTGAGTACAAAAAGGGGTGGTGGTGAGGGAAGAGTAACTTCACAATGGAGAAATACAACAAACACAAGCTTAGTCAGGTGATTGAGGTGATCACCAAAACTGTCACATCCATGAAATGTACCCTTCATATACTGCAATCAAAGTGGCACTTTATCTCTTTGATCTTCTTTCCAAATATTCATAACACACTACCCCCACCCCTACCCCACCCCAAAAAAAAGAAAAAGGAAGAAAAGAAAGAAATTGAGTCATTAATTATCTGTGTGGATTAGAATACTCTCTCCCAATCTCCTCATCTGAACTGAGCTGGTCATAGATGAGAAATAAATCTTCAGCCACAAAGATTATTTTAAAGTTGTTTGTTATAGCAGCTACAAAGACTAACTAGTGCAGGTTCCTTCGAAAAGGTCACGAAACACATGTTTTCTCTTGACAGAACAGAGCAAGTACATCCACACACACACAAAAGCTGGTGTGCAAGTTTCAGGGGCCCAGCCATGGACCCCACGGCACTTCACTGGGAGAAATCCTGAAGCTGGTTCAGCACACTGCCCTGCCTGTCCCCAGGGGTGCTTTGAAATTATTCCTGCGTTACACTTTTATTTTGAATCATTTTTATTTTGGATATGATTACTTGTAGTAATTTTTTTCTTAACATGGCCCAAATAATTTGAAATTCATGTTATCTCTTGGTCTATAATTTCCAGAAGGGCAGATGAGTGAAGCATGACAGACAGTGTTCTCAGGTTTCTCCTTCGAACTGAAAGGAACTGACTGAGATTTTGGTGTTATATTGGCGTATGAGGACTGAGTTTAACTGAACAGATTTTCTAACTGCAACCATGCCAGTAAAACATCATTTTCAATAGAGTTCCCTTATCTGTCTCTCTGATGTTTAGACCCAAGTAGGTATACAAAGTTGTACCTGATATTGAGAAGCAACTAAAAAGCAACCAGTAGTAACATTGCCACGTGTAACCTTAGTACTGCCTAAAGCCATACTCACCCCTAACCCAAACTCCTCTTGTTTCCTTACCACCCCCAGGTTAACAATGGTACTTGGTAATAAACACAGTATTCATATCCATTGCACAATTTGTCTGCATTTTTTAAGTGTGCAGAACACGGTTTTTAAATTTTTCTAATTTACAATCTTACTTAAGTGACTTGTGAAAATAAATGTGACTCTATTTATATAGATCTGCTTGCTTGTGGATTATTTATGTATTTACTCATAACTCCAGTGGCTTTTTTTCATTAGCAATTACAACGTGGCATGATTGACAGTTATAACTAAACCACAATAATGAGAAACCTAGGTTTTCTCAGATCTCTTTTCCCTCAAGTAGTTCCTGGAATCAACAGAGAGGCATATATACAATATCAAGAATCAGCCATCCAAGTCAGGATTAGCCACAGTTTCCAGACCCCATGAGATTCCCAGAGCGGCAACTCGGAGCTGGATTGGACTCCTAAGCCAAATGCTGCCAGGAGAGATGAGAATGTGTTCAACTGTGTTGCTTTGCAACCTAGAATAGACCTTCAAGACCAAAACCTACGTGACAGAAGATTACACTGCCTACTCAATAGCCCATCCAGATATGGAGGCTGGGAAAAAAGCAATTATAAAGAAGTCATAAACCCAAAAGTGGAAATAATCTTAGTGACACAACTTTCAACTCAAATACACACCCAGTCACCTTCTCCCAGAAGAGCTGGGTCAGGCCAACTCCCCACTAGGGCTGCCACACTGTGTTCAGAACTTCCACTTCCTGAGACTTTTTCACCAGTGTTTCCTCAATCCCTGTGTCTGCTCAGTAATAAAAATGAACACATGGGAGAGAAGTGTCGCTTTGTTTTCATAACCTTGACTGCACCTAAATCCCAGCATTCTTGCCATCAAGGCAGTTTGGTAATTAATCGTTGCACACTTATACAGTAAACATAGACATAGACTGTTTACACAATAATGAGACTTTGTTCAAGTTTCTCATTAAAATTACTTAAATTTTTTAATCATTCTTTTTATTTTTATTCTAAGGACAAATAATTCATACTCCTTTATGTACAAGTATGTGCCTGTGTTTAAGAACACCACTTAGCCCCCATTAGGTAAGGAAAAAAATCATTAACCAAGTGAAAACAAAAGTAAAGAAGGAATATTATTTTTTCCAAATTTGTTCACAGTTTATTTAATCTTGGGGAAAAAAAGAAAACAAAATTAGCTTTATCTAAAACATTACAGAATTCTAACCAACTCTTTGCCTTGTCCATATAAATGATCAATGTCTGAATCGATATTATTGATACTACTAGTTTTATTTTTCAATGTCTGAAGTTAAAGGTTTGAACATGGTATGAAAACATCAGTGAATATTAATGCAATACAAATATACATATAAAGCAATTATCAGAAAAATGTTAGAATTTTATTCACTTCACACCTCACATACCTCATCCACCATTAAGTACAGAATATCAAGAAGCCAGGTTATTTTGAATATTAGGAAATACTGCTTTTGGATTTAGTCATCTCATTTTAATTCATAGTTAAAGAACAGTTAACGGTATTGGGGTATTTGATGAACCTGCTTATGGAATAGAATACATTATAAGATACCTTCTGGGTTTTGGTTGGCTTCAAAATAATTAGAAAAATAACACAGACATTTGTATACTCCTTTGATTTTCTCATCTATTTAACATTTACTTTGTAATAAAATACTACTAATGGCCTGTATTTGTATAGCACGTTCTGATTTCCAATGCCTATCTAATCCATTGTTTTATCTGTCCCCAGTTTTAAAATGAGGGAAAAGAAGGATAGGCAGGAGTGAAAAGGCTTGTAGAAATCAGCACAAACAGAAAATGGGAGTCTAGAAATCAGCCCTACAAAATCTCAGTCAAGGTCTTTGCATGCCTGACCTTCTCTGAGCCAACTAAGCCAAAATTTGAATGTGGCTCTAGCTTTCTGAGTAAACTTTGGCAAATTAGTTCTCATTCCTGAACCTCAATTTTCTCTTGTACGAAATAGGAAATTTTTCCCCAACTTCATTAGGATTTTTATGGCAATGTATATGACACCATGTATGTAAAATTACCAGATCTTGTGTATGTGCTTAGGAAAAATCCATTCTTTTCCTCCTCCTTTGATTATTTCCAGAATGCCATACTCATACCCTCATAGTCCTCTGGAATATGAACCTCTGCAAAAGCACACTCAGTACCCATCTGGAACTAGGAAGAGATGAAGTTGGGAAGTCATTCTGGGGAGGAAGATCAGTGGAGTGGGGACGTCTGCTGGGAAGTTCTGACACGTCTCTGAACTCTGTCCTTCCTGCCAAACTCCATGAGACAGCTGCTGTTATCTGTAGGTCTCTGCAGGGACCACCTGTCTGAAAGGTTCACCTTTTGCCATCTACCTGGTCATTAATGCCCTTGGAGTGTATCATGCTCGTGGGCTTGATTAAAAAACCATGTGGCTTAGCAGTTAAGGAAGGGGATAATCGCTTTGTTTGCCCTGGACCCCACACAGCTACAGAACATTATGTTGGCACTCTAAGCCCCACCTGGTGCTCTCTGAGTTTTCCAGGTGCTGTGTGATCAGAGGAGTCATCGTGGTGTAGCAGACAAGCACTGACCAGGATGGGGAGAACTGGCTCAGAGCTTTCATCTACATCTAAGTCAAGTTTGTCTAACTTGTGGCCCGTGGCCGCATCAGGCCCAGGACAGCTTTGAATGCGGCCCAACACAAATTCATATACTTTCTTAGAACATTATGAGACTTTGTTGCAATTTTTTTTTTTTAGCCCATCAGCTATCATTAGTGTTAGTATATTTTATGTGTGGCCCAAGATAATTCTTCTTCTTCCAACGTGACCCAGGGAATCCAAAAGGTTGAGCACTCATGATGTAAGTGTTGACTCGATAAGGCTTTTCAGCCTCCCTGAGCTTCCTGTTCTTCATGCACAAAGCAGAGGGTGAAGGTATATTAGACCCATCATTACAATCTCGTGAGTCTATGACGCAAATGGGCCCTGCACTTCAGGGCCCAAGAATATCACCAAACAAAATCCCACAAACTCCAATAAAGGAAGAAAAATGTCACGGGAAATCTAAGGTGGTAAAAGGATTAACAACATTTGTCATTTGTCAAGGTGTCACAGGGCCTGAAAGACCTATCAACCAGCCAACAAGAGCAATGAAAGTAGCCAAGCCTAGGCGATATGCATACATGAGAAAGAGGGAGTAGGGTGAGGAGTTGGGGAGGGGGAGGCAGACACAAGAAAATCTTCAGATATTTGAGAGTTGTCTGGGGAGACAAAATCAGGCATGGGACCAGGAAGCCACTTCCGTGGGGAAAAATGTGCTTTAGCCACAGGAGAACATAAGTTTTGGCTGTGTGCTTATTCGAAGGCCCTCCTGCCTCCCAACTATCTTGCCATTCATTGCCAAATTATTCATCCTTATTCAGCCTACTGTGTCTGGGGGATCTTATAAAAGTCTTTTTAGATGAGGTATAACAGGTAGAGTCATAAATGAGTAGGAACTCACAGGGGGTAGGCCGTTGAACTCTAAGCAGAAGGAAGGAAAAACATCACCTACTGTATGAAGCAGCTATTTTGTTGCAGATAGTGTGCTGGGCGCAATGCATGCATCTCAGATAAAAACAGCACACCACCACCAGGAAGTCATTATTGTCTCCACCTTAGACAAAGAAGAAGAGGCTCAGTTAGGCTAAGTTACTCGGCTGCTAACTTTAAACCTATACTGAGTCCAATACACAATTGCTCCTTTCCCACTGCACCTCTGAACACAGGCAGAGGCACAGAGTTGCCAAAGAATAAGGTTTATTTGGAAAACACCGTCTATGTTTTCTCTGTATGAACAGATGTAGAGTTGAGTGTGACGTGGCAGTTGGAGATATGGGTTCCAAAAATAGGTTGAGGACAGACTAGAAATGGTCTTGAGAGTTTTAACGTAATCTTGTGGACAATGGAGAGCCCGGAAGTTTTGCTGGGCTAGCAGAAGACAGACGGATTGACAGCTAACTAGTGTGGTATCTGTGCATAGAGGCTGGCATGTGCCTCATTGGGTGTGTACCTAATATTATCACCATTATTTTTCTTTCTTGAGAAATATTATCATCTAACATAGATTTGGGTCTTTTCAGGCTACCTTAGTTATCTGTGATTAAATCCTTTCAGGGTCTGACATCAGACTATTATTAGGTCTAGAGGTCTAAATGTGGCAAGTCCATTCTGTAGTCTAAGGGGGAGTGGGGGTGGGGGGAGCGTGGAGAGGTAAGGAATGCAATTGCATGCACCCTGACTGTCTCACCTACAAGACTCCAGTCAAGAAAATATTCCCTTTAAATAAAGATTTCTTGGTGGGACTTCATCAAGAACCTTGGTACCTAGTAGCACTCAGAAAGTCTTCCTTTCTCTAATGGAACCTTATACTCATCTTTCTTTCATGTGTTATGAAAGATATTCCCCATTTTCTAAACCAAAACCAGCCTGTGGTAAGTTCCATTTTTTCCCATTGTGCTCTATACAAGAAAATTGGAAGCTCGTGTGTAAAAAAAAAAAATACAATAACAATAATAATAATTATAGGACCCGTGCCACATGACAGCAGCAATAACAGCTTTCAAAATCCTTTGAGTGTAAGTCTCCTTGTTTTATGAGCCAACACATGGAGCTAGTCCTAAAAATAAAAAATAAGAATGGTTTCTTGCAGCTCAGATTTCATAAGAAAAAAAATGCATCTTTAATTAAGATTTATGGGCCTCGGTAGGGCCCAGCAAGAGGAGAGAAATGGCTCAAGAGTGTAAAACCTAACAGTTAAAAATGGGGAAATATGATTAAGGGCCTTTAATTCCTCCTGCCTCTTTTGCAGGCCTTCCAGTGGCCTGAGGCAAAAACAGGCACTTATTGTCTTTAAAACAGCATTATTCTTGGCATAAAATGTTTATGAATCAAGATGAAACTTGTAAGGGATAATAATAACAACCTGACTTGAAAGGCTTCTTTTGCTAGAGACAATATTTAGTTTGACGAAAAAAAAATTCCTTAAGAGAAAAAATATGCATATAAGATTATATAAAATAATGAAAATGCATATAAATTGATATATCAACTCATTTTGGTTTATCACCTTGCAGTTTTCACAGTAGCATGTGCTTGATCTCATTGGATGGTCTTAAGGATCTTGAGGGGCAGCCAGGGCAGATATTAGGATTTCTACTTTTAAGATGATGATTTTTTTTTAAGACATTAGGTTACTTGTTCAAACACTGGAAATAGACATAAATACAAGTTTGATTCTAAATCCAGTGCTCACTCAACTACATCATAGTGTCATTTCTATAAGAGTTTATCTGTGCATATTATTTCTTCATTGTGTGTATACATTTTTAAAGTTTCATGAGGAACATTTTTGGAAAGTATAATGGAGAAACACTAATATTGTGTGTTTCAACTCTAAATATTAAAACTGAACAATAAAACTACCTTGTATGTTAATATTGATATATGATTATGGAATAAAACACATTTGATACAAAATTCAACAAGGTTTAGCCTCAGTTCCTCCATAACACATTGTTTCAGAATCACATTTCAGAGCAAATCATTCCAAAAAATACCTCTAGGCATTATTGCCCCTGCTATCACAAAGACAATTAATTATCCAATCTGATGTTTATTTTAACAAATTATTCTATCTTTTCTTTCTCTACAAGTAGTGTATTTTAGAGAAGGAATTGAGTCACCATCTCTTATTACTTTAATGTTGGAAATGCTGTCAGTATTTTATTTGTCAATTAAGTAGGACTTTCTCTAATTTTTTTAATTAGTTCCTTAATGTTTCAAGGCATGCCCTCTTGATCTGATACTTCAATATTAATATGTAAGCCATTCCTTTCATGCTTGCATATTTTTAATTACTCATCACTCAACCCATCTTCTCAAATTCAAGTTCCAGTCTGGTTCTAGCTCTACTAATACCCACATGCTTCTTCCAATGAGAAGGGGGAATGCCTATGGATGTCCACATCTAGCACTGGAATTTTGACAACCGTCATTTATTCCAAAGACTCATCTGGCAGTCACTCTTCCAATAACATCAACTTTTCAGAAAGAGAAGAGAACCCAAAGGGAATTCCAAAGGGAATTCAATAGTTTCATTTTATATAAAAGCAGCCCTTATATTCTCACCACTTTCTCTTAATGAATCACTTCTGTCTTTAGAAAATATCTTCATGAAGTTGATCCTTAAATCGGTATCTCTAGCCTCAAGATTTCTCTAGAACACCTGCCACAAAGAATAATCTACTCAAGAGACACTGCCACCTGTATATCTAAACAGCAATGCAAACTCATGATATCCAAAATTAAATTCATGATTGTGTTCCTTAAAATTCACCTAACTCATGTCTTCTAACAATACTTGTTTTATTCATTTCAATTCCTTCACCTGGAATAACTCCATTTCTATTTATTAATACCCCTTCCATTTTCTAATGATAGTCTTGACTCCCATCTCAATGCTAATTCGTGCTACCTACAGCTAATAATAAGCTCACTCTCTTTTAAACTTCTAAAACCTATTGTAGTTCTAATTGTTACTCAAGTATCTCAAACTAGTCATCTGTGTGATGTCAACAAAAATGCCTATTAAAATATCTTTGTTTCACTATTATAAATGAAAAAGGAGTGTAAGGGGAGAGGTCTCCGAAGTTAATTGTACAAAATGATTTAGTGAGATGCAGAAAGAAGTATTAGAATTTCTATTTAAATCTTATAATTAGGAAATTGATTTTATCTATAATGAACATACAGTTACATACAGGGAAACTCATGTTCTATGCAACACACAGAAATCCTCAGAAATTTCTCAAAGCCAGTGTATAGATAGTGAGGACATCATTCTTCCATTTACTTTCTAAAAACAGCCACAGGTTGCAATTTATTTGTGCCTAATTAAGTGGATTTGTGGGTAATGTTGTCTATTTTTAACTACATTACCTCCACAGTAAAGCAAACCAGCTTAAAATATATCTTCCAAAATTGTTTAGAGGAAATGAGTTAAAGTTAATAAGAAAGAATGCGAACATGAATAATAAGAAAATGGAAGAGCTAAAATATCTATAAGTAGTATAAGCCTCTTCATCAGAAATGTTGTAAGATGGGGGGAAAAAAGGATTATGTAATTAGACCATTGGCAATGTAGATTTTTAACCTCATTTTAGTATTTATAGAGCCTTGAGATAGCTATGATATCATATTTGGGAAGATAGCTTATATTGTATACTTTATCTTGTATCATTTGAAAACTACATTTTGAGTATGTTTCTAATGTTTCTAATGTATTAGTATTATAGTATTTTTTATAATTTTTTAATAAACAGATACTTACATGTCTTGAGTGCTTTTTGTTTGTTGTTTTTACCAACAGAGATGCACAATGACATAATTGAGAGGCCACTCCCTTAGCAACCTGATCCCCTCATCCAGGCCCTTTGAACAGCTCACTAGGGGAGATGTTCCGGTGTTGGTGGGAGTGTGAAATCCCTGGTGTCCCACAGAGATGGAGGGTGACTGGGCAACCCAAAGCTGCCAGCATGAATCTAATGTTTCCATCAATATACCAGTGCCACCATACAGATCATACCCACAAATATCTTACAGAAAATCTACCAGGCCTCAAAAGCTGCAGCATTTTAATAATACAACACATCTTGCTGACATCCATATTTTCTCCAACTGAACCCAGAGTAGCACAGTCAGAAGGCATCAGGGAACCCTGGCACCATACTTCTCTCTGATGATTAGTCCTACTCTTCATTATTTAAGCGCATCCATCACCTTGCCACCACCACTGCTTCCTTATTTCTCTCCTGGGATCTTGTATCTCCTCTTTCTTTTAGCTTTGATCTGGTATACCCCACCTAGACCACCAGACATGTTTTAGTAACTGAACTCAAAGGAAGTCATAGGGCTCCCAATTCTTCTCTGCCAGGAGACTTGGCTGCCTTTTTATAGTTTCCTGATACAAAAATGGGTGGAAGATGATGCCTTATGAGCTCCATGTAGCAGTATCCAACACAAAAGTGAAAGCGGGAAGTTTAGAAGCCAGACTCTTATTTCCTCCATCAATATCCTTCAACTCTATGGGCAATTATATGACTTCTCATTTTCTCTGTGATAAACTCCATAGAGAACAAGAGAAAAGAGCGGAGTGGAGAGGTATGGGGCACAGGATCAGGGGTCAGGTGGTCTCACTCCACCTCACAATTCTACCACCAACCTGCTCTGTTGACCTCGGGAAATCTCCAGAGCCTTTGTGGCCTCAAATTCCTACTTGCCAAAATAAAGGGAAAACTGAGGCACTGAGAATTCAATGAGCAAATTCTTTTTTTTTTTTTTTTTTGCTAAAGATTTATTTTTATTATTTTTAACAGAGAGAGAGATACAGAGATAGAGAGGAGGGGGAGAGCCCAGAACAGTCTTCATAGTTGCACATCATTCGTTTTTCCACATAGTTTCATTCCACAGGTGGGCTTGGGGCTGCACAGGGCAGGAACTGTGCCGGGGTCTTCACCCTGGTGAGAACTAAACTGGGGGCACTCCCCAATTCAGCATATGGGTCCGCATGGGCCAGGGCCGGGATTCGATCCTCGGTCCCCGGGGCTGCAAAGTGAGTGCTTAACCCACTGAGCCATCCTGGCTTCCCCAGAATGAATTCTTATAAAATACTGTGAACAGAATTATCTTTCACACTTGAAAACCTAATAATATTCGCATTAGAAATTAATACTGGTATCAATTTTCTATTTTCCAAGAACTTCAAACATTATGTATCGTTCTCCATATTTATTTGTTTAATAGATATATTCACAAATAGTTGAATGAATGAATCCATGAATAAAGGATGCATGATGTTATTATATCATAATTATCTCAGAGGTGTGAATTTCTTTCATAAATATAATGAAAATTCCTCAATATTAGATTTTTCCTCATTCTTATGTGTTCTCCAAAGTGGCTCACCATGCTGACATATATGTACGTATGTGTGTGTGTGTATTATATATATATATATATGTGTGTGTGTATATATATATAATGCACACACACATAAATATTATACACATATATGTATATGTATTATACATTATATACATATATATTATATATTATATAAATATATATTCTCAATAAATATGAAATGAACACAAGAAAAAAGAATATCTGCTGAGGAGCAACCAAAGCATAATTTTTCTTGGTTGGCCTCGGATTTCCATTACTTTAACCAAGAAAAACGACAACTGCTAACAGGAATTTGAAAAGTGACATATTCTCTTCTCTCCTGTGCAATTTTCAGATGCCTCTGTTATCTCTCCTCCCTCTGGAGTTGCCTGTATTCCTCCGACACGTTTTCACTCACCAGGGAACTCCCAGGAGCGACTCCAGAAGAGACCTACAGACCTGCACAGGCCCAGCACCAGCAGTCTCATGTGAGGACTTCCTACAGTGCCCCTCCTGTACGCCCTCAATCTCAAAAGACACGATAATCAGGAAATCCTTGAGCTTGAACAGAGCCCTAGAGACTCCCTGGTATCAAGCTGAGAGTAACTGAGAAGGTGAAGACATTGCGAAGTATAAGAATGTTAAACACAACAGATGATTTGGCAAGAGAGGATGTGAACAACATACTCAACATCGTGTCGTGCTGCCTGAAAATTGATTGTTTCTTTCCTTAAAACTGTACTCATTCCATAAAATGTGGAAACAGAGTGAAGTTAAGGAAGAGGTTTTCAAAATACAGGGAGGAGAAATATAAAGTTCATAAATAGTCCCTGGAAAGCATACCTAATGTCCAGGGAGTACATTAAAATATATGTTTGTAGGGAATGCATAAGCAGGTATATGTCACTAAAAATACTGCCCCTAAGTCCATGATAAAGATGCTCACATATCCTAAGGCATAGAGCCTTGCAGATGGCAAGGAGGGATTCTTAGTCTCAATGTATCCATGGCCCCACATCTGTCTAGATGCATGCACTGCTGGTGAAGCCACATTTTCTCTATCTTTGGATGGGAGAGGGTGGGACCAAAGGTTCATGCTGCCTAATTAGTCTCCGGCAAAATGGACCAGTAATGCGGTTGTCTTCATGTGTTCATTTTTTTCCTGGAATAGTTTGACAACTAAAACCTCAGAAGCAATTATTCAGGTAGTGTATCAGTCAGAATGGTATTAAACACCCCCAAAATCTCAGTATCTGAGAAGAACAAAAGCTCAGTCCTTGCTCATATTACATATCCCACTCGAGTGGGCTGAGAGCTCTCCTCTACTATGCATTCCTTCAGACCCCAGACTGACAGAACAGCCACTACCTGGATGTTGACCGTCACTGTAGCACCTGGGAAAAAATGCCCTGATGGGTTTCATAGGTAATTATAATAAGTGAGTTGACATGGAAATTACATCAAGAATTCCTCTCACAACTTTTTGGCCAGAATTAGCCACATGTCCCCCACCCAAACATGAGAGGCCCATTATGCTTAATTTTCCCACATACCTCAATGACAGATTGACAGAAATATTGTGAGCATCATTAAGGACTTCCTCAGCCAACAAAGGTCAACAAATATCCTGTTATGGACTTAAACTTAGCACCAAGTTCAGGGAGGCAATGACAGCATCTAATTTGATTGCCCTCCAAGAGCTGGCAATATTTGGAGAGAAACAAATATCCAGAAAAGTAGCAAAAGTTAACTAGTAGTGAAGACAATTTACAATTAGAAGGAATATAAACCTCCAAATTCTAGAACAGCAGAATAGCACATAATTTCTTCTTTAATATGCTGTAAATTATAACTGAATATTTCAAATTACACCCTTTAGATCATTAATGGTCTCACGTTCTACTCTTAAATTTATTCAAATTACTCTTTCCTAAAAATCATTATGTTATTGGATATCTTTCCCTTCACTTCTAAGATAAGCAGTAAGTTATTTTTAGTGCAGAGATCACACTCAAACACACACACACACACACACACACACTAATTTATATACCTACCAATAACTAGTGAATAAGTGAAAACAAGTAAAAACACCTCTCTGGGAAACATTTGGCAGTGGGATAATCTTACTCCTGGTACAGATATCTGAGGGCTGTCTGGGGAAAAAAAAGCCAATGTCAGTATAATGAGAATGGCTACATGGCTGGACACTTTCCAGAAAACCCTCATACATGCAAGATTCAAGTTTGTGCTTCTGTGTCATTTCAAAGAAAACCAAGAACGCTCAACTTAAAAAGAATACAAGAGAAATGTACATAAGAGAGTGCACATTATCCCCACTGCTATTAACATACTATGTTTTGGGGAAAGTAACATTGGCTCATTAAGTTGCATCATCTGTAAATTAGGTAGTAAACTATACGAGTATCTGATCATCTAGAGAGCCTTTCCCAGAGCTGGTATTTTATTTAGAGAAAAACTGCTATAGTCATTCAAAGACAAGCAGAGAGGTCATTATGAGCTCAGTAAGAACAGAGCAAATATGACAATAAATAGTCTCTTCTCACTTTTTTCCAATGTACAATATATACACACACAAAATAAAAAAAACTTGATATTCTCTTGCATTCATCCTATTTCCCATTCTAAATTCACTCTTTTAAGAGAGAAAATTTTGTTTTTAATTTGCTTTCCTAGTTACAGATGAAGAAAAGAGTATCATATCTGGAAGATTACACATCTATAAATTTTCCTTTTTTACATATGAATCAAGGACATGCTGCTTATCAGAGCCATGGTAGATGTAAAATATAAAAAATGTATCCCAAATAGGTCCAGCATATTCTGTGATTCAGGAAGCTTACTTGCATGAATTAATTCTTAATTTCAAAAATAAATATAGTAACCAATGTCCAATAAATTTAATAGTTTATTGAACATGGGTTAAATTTATTGGTAACCAAAAACCAAAAAAAAATTAATAAAAAAAATAAAGAAAACCAAGAGTGAGATTATATATATAAACAAATTTTTAAAGTTCAGAAAAGATTTATGAGAGGATTACCCAGACTGCTAAGATGCTCAAAGGAATATCATGAAACAAAACATGGTCTGCCGACCTTGAGACATGAGATATATGCTGATAGAAGAGGGAGGTGAGGAAGGAACTGTAAGGATGCTAACACTTGCTGAGTGAGCAACCTAAGAAAAAATGTTCTGGGGAAGCCAGGATGGCTCAGCAGGTTAAGGGCTCAACTTGCAGCCCCAAGGCCCAAGAATTTAATCCCAGCCCCAGCCTTTGCGGACCCATATGCTGAACTGGGGTGTGACCTCAGTTCGGTTCTTATGGGGGAAGCTTCCTACATGGAAGGTCCCTGGCCAGTCCCTGCCCTGCACAGCCCCATACCCACCTGTGGAATGAAACAATGGAGAAAATTAATGACGTGCAACTACAGAAACTGCTCTGGGCCCTCCCCCTTCTCGCTCTCTCTCTCTCTGTCTCTCTGTCAAAAACAATTAAAAAAAAAATCTCAAAAAACAGAAAAGGAAAAATGTTCAGTTAAGAACAAGTAAAGGGGATGCTGGGATAGCTTGACAGGTTGAGCACTTGCCTTGCAATCTTGAGGTTGGGAATCGAATCCTTGCCCTGGCCTGTGCAAACCCACATGCTCAACTGCAGTGCAACTGGTAACTGCCCAGCCCCTCGAGGAAGGTCCTCATCTCCCATGCCAGAGGCTCCCAGTTTGGTACCTGCCCCACATGGCCCCACATCCACCTCTGTGGAATTCAATGATGTCACAACTAATGATGTACAACTATGAGGACTGCTCTGGGCCCTCCCCACTTTTCTCTCTTTCTCTCTCTCTCTCTCTCCCTCTCGCCTTTTCTCAAACAATAAAATAAATCTCAAAAACAAACAAAAAAGAACAAGTAGAAGGATTCTTCCCAGCAGGATGAAGTATTTTGTAGGATTTTCCAAAGAATAACTAAAAAAAAAGTCTGCAAAGTATTCAAGGCACATATATAAAGCCATCAGAAAGGTACTGATTCAACAAAGATCTGATGAACCAAGATTACAGCGAGAACTATAGAGAGGTGAGCCGAGCTGCAGCCACTCTTCCCCAAGGAGCACTGGCAGATTCTGGGAACAGGAAAAACTGAGGGAATATCCAGGACAGCTTTTCCTGCTCAGAAGCTCACTACTGAAAACCAGGTCGCCACAGATCTGACGGTCTCATAGGACTGAAGAGACCACATTAAGGCCTTGAGAAACTTCATACATATCTCATTGCTCCCTTTAAGATATTCTTAGGCTACACAGGACAGCAAGTTAAAAGACCACCAGAAGCCTCTGAAAAGTAGAACAGAACTTTATCTCTATGGCTTTGAAGTAGGCAAAGATTGATTAAACATGGTACCAAAGTGCTAAAAACCAAAGACTGCTGATAAGTTGGGCATTATTAAACTTAAGAACCTCTGTTTAGGAAAAGACGCCAATAAGAATTTCAAGGAAAGTCACAGAGAGTGAGAAATATTTGCAATACATGAATCCAAAAAAAGATTCAGGTCCATCATATATAAAGAACTCCTTCAAATCAATAAGACAGACAGCAGCAAAATGAGCCAAGGTTTTGAAAGGGAGCATTTTAAAATTCAAATTCCAAATGAAAAATTAATACATAAAAAGGCACTCAAGTTTATTAGATATCACAGTCACACAAATTAACACCAAAATAAAATACAACACAGAATGGCTAAAATAAATGATGAATGAAACTCTCATACTCCCCTGACAGGGGTATGAATTATTAACAGTCACTCTATCCACTAGAGCTAGACTTATACACACTGTTCAAAAAAAAAGTTTGTTAAATAAGTCAATTCATATTTTTAAATGACATTTTATTTTAACACATTATTACAGATTTGCTGGTTTAGCACATGGTCGATCACCTAAAAAATCCAAATATTTTCAGATGCACAGATCAAGTTTTTCTAACACCCACTGATCAAAAAAGAAGCATTCTTGGTATTCATGTGTTTATCTCCCATGTCACACACGTCTGGGGTTCTATCTTCCAGCTCAAAACGTCAACCACCATTGTGATATGTGTCACTGACAGAAAAGATTTTCTCAACAGACTTCTCTGTGCCAAGAATGAATGTTTGCAGTAGAAACATTTTTGCTTTTTAACATAGAACATAATATACATTCATCTGGCGGCCATGTGTCCCCACCAATATTCTATGTCACAAATTGCTAAAACTGATCTACTTTAGAATGTTGCCACAAATGTCCATACTAATATTTATCTTGCAACAATATTATTATAGTTTATAGAATGTCAAGATAGTTATTTTTGTAAGTTTATCTTTTAAAAAATAGCATGGATGTCTAAAAAAGATTGAAGACACCAAGGTGTTAGTGCAGATCAGAACAGACGGTGGTTTGATACCATCAGTGGGGGTGACCAATGACCCCATAAACATGTCCATCCTCTAATCCTCCTAATATTCTGCTTCCTTGCCCTATACCCTCTCCCTCTTCCCATTTCAACTCTCCACTAAAATTCTACAATACTCTGCATTATAAAAAATAAGGATGATCCGCACAAGCCATTTCTTTATCAGTAATACCAACAGAATGAGATGAAGCTACAGTGAACTAATGCATCAATGCAGAGAGCTAAATTTTAACAAAGCTCTAAATCTTCTTGGCTGATGAACACTGATGCTTATATTCTGTTTGGGTCAAAGAATGTTTCTGTATGGAAGACAACTACGGTTTAAGTACTGCCTTTTTCCTGTAACCTCTTCTAAAATCTAAATAGCCTTCAAAGAAATACCATGCTCAGCTCTGAATCCTTAATGTAAGTTTGATTATCAGATTGCTTTCCCGTAGAAGGGAGGACAGCCTAAGACCACAAGGCCATGAAAATGATATGTGAGCATATTCAAGAGGATACAGAAATGGAAACGGGGAGGGTTAAGTTGGAAAGACAAACATTGCCTCCTTCAAAATTATCTCAGGGACCAAAAAATAATAGAAAAACACACAGATTGCTGTGCTCTGCTTGTGGCTGCCCCTTGAACATAAGAAGCCTTCCCATGTGGCATTGGGGCTGACATCAAAACTATAAGAAAAACACACTGAATCCCTCTCTAAGCCAAACCCTGACTGTTAGACCCCAGGAGCTCAGAGAAGATGAGAGAAAGAGAGGCTTCTCCTGTCTCCACTGAAGCTGGAGTTTACAACAGCCAAAGTCATTTCACCCCATATTTGGCAAAGCAATCCAAAGGCTGTATCCAATCCTGCAGCTACACTAATCTCAACTTTCAGCGCTGTCTGCAAACAGATTTGGGAGTTGCCAACTGCCTGACTCCCGTGGCCTGGGAAAAGTTCTTCATTCTGAGTGCTGCTCTGTTCATTACCTCAGTATTGTCCCTGGGCTAAAAGGTGAAACAGGTAACACCCACAAGCCAGGATTTGAGAGGTGGCAGAATGGGCAGGTTCTTTCTTCTGTTCTTTAGAGTGTTTTCAGAAAAGCAAACTTCCTATTCTAATAGCTATTGTACTGTGTCAGATGGGCAGTACACTTGTTGGGGTTGTTACCAATTTGTGAGGTGTGCACATGTCTAAGCACTATGTTGTTTTTACACCTGAAAGTAGTAATAATAGCAATAAATTAAAAATACAGAAAAAATGCAAATGCAAAGACAGTAGCAACGCCTTCCCTGCGCTTTCACATTCTCTAGGGAGTTAGTCAGCGCTGAACCATGGACAAGCAAGTGTACCCAGAAGAGTGAGGAGCCCAAGGTCACTCCTCTGAAAAGGGGAGAGAAGGTACAAAAATCATACTCAAAGAAGAGCAGGGCTGTGTGCAGCAAAGCAAATACCTGGTACTCCAGTCTTAGTACTCGTCTTAGTACTTAGTACTTAGCCTTTGAGAGAGAAAACAATGAAAGCAAGGAACAAGAGCAATAACAACAAATCAGAAAAACTGCAGAATTCTGAGGGTGGACCTTTTAGACTCACACAGACGCACCTTTCAGTTAAGAGGAGTCTAACTAGACACAAGATGTCAGAACTGTTTCTGAAGGAGATGGCCAACTCGCTGGTGCCCTTGACTTCCTCCTTGTAATCTCCAGCCTACTCCTGGCCCCAGCGACCCCAGACATGCCAGTTCTCAAGGGCATTGGGGTCCTCTTCTGCGCTAACTGGGGTCTGGTCTGACAGTTTATGGGAATCAATGCAGAAAGCAGCAGGAAAGTTACAAGTCCCAGAACCCCTGGGAGAGGCAGGGGTGATGGTGACACAGTAATCTTACTCCCCCAGGAGCAGCCTGCAGGCTCCCCCAGTGGCCGCCATCAGAGGATTGTCTCATTGGGGTGAGGATAGAAGACATTTTTCAGCATTGGGGATAATTTCCTGAGGTGGCAGGGCAGCAGCCATGGCAGTTACAGGCAGGGGCGAGCACATAGTTTTGAACTTCAGGCGAATTCCTCAAAACCTTTGAACCAAGCGTGATTTTTCCTCTTGCTGGAAGAGGGAACAGATAGAGTTCCAAAGGGACTCAGAGACAGAAAGGCTATGAGGGTCACACAGGGGCGGGACAGGAACTCTCACTGCCCTTGGCTGAGTTTGAACGTCGCTCCTCTGTGTGCCTGTCCCTGCAGCCATGCCACCCACAGCGTGCAGGCTGACCAGCTGATGCTATTGCCACCGAACACCAGTTCTCCATCGACCCAATGCTCTGAAGTTGGAAAAAACGGATTTTCCTCATTAGTCCAGACTCTGTAAGGTTAGAAATCCTTCCATATTGTGTTTTCTATAAAGCAAAAAAGAAAAGCATAGGAACAGCTTTGTGAACAACATAAAGATGCATTTTACCAGCGCACCTAAAGCCAGATCATGTATGTGCCTGTCCCTCCTCTCTTGGCTCATCCATTTCTACGGACCCAGGAAGGGTACTGAACCTCCCCAGGCTCCTGAGACCACCAAGCCCATGCCGAGTTTGATCGGCACTGCCTCTGAGAATGGGGGGACTCGGACCCTCCCAGAACCTCAACCACTGGCTTTACTGGCCCAGCTGTGACTCCCCACCGTCTCCTCTGGCTGTGAGCAAGCTTCACTTGGCAGCTCCCGTGCCCTGGAAAAGGTGAGTGAGGTGTTATCTGCCTGCAGAGGGGCTCCCTTGGGCTTTGGGGCATCTTGGATTCGCTTTGAAGTCGCCACTTTCCCACCTCCTTTCAGTCTCTGACTTTTGCATTTGCCACGCCTCTAACGCGGTTTTCTCTGTCTGGGCGGTGTGTCCGGAGCACATGCACATGCCTGTCACTTGACTTCCTCGTCTAGGGCTCCAAGCTCATACCGGGCTCTGGGCCACTGACACTCACATGCGCTCCCCCGCTTCACCATTCTTCCCGAAGGCCACGTGTCTCTACCCAAGTCCTTTTTCCACTTGGGGATGCCTCTTAGTTCTCATTGTTGCAAAGCACGAACTCTGCTCCTCTCATTTCTCTAGCCCTCAGTAAGAGATCTGGACACGAATAATTAGGGGAAGAGCTCTCTTTAGGGTCCACGGAGAACTGCTCCATCCTCAGTGGACTTGGGGCTCTGAAAACCCACTACACTGTTGTGCACTAGACGGGACAGAGGGGGGAAGGGACGTGAGGTTGTTTAGGCAGGGAAGCAGTATCATCGCAAGCTTCATGGAATAAGGAATTCATTACAAGAACTAGACCTTATGTACTTGAGGGAATCACTGGGCATATTCAGGTTCAGAATGGAAGAATCAGACAAGCCATTAACTGTGTGGTGTAACGGGATGGATCAAAGCTTGTAGGAATATTTGGAAGTTAGGAGTACTGAGGTGCTATAGTCTGGCTGTGAAGAGGGCTGCGTAAGTCTGTAGAACATTTCTGGCTCTTTGGAACCACTGCCCCTATGAGGTTGCAGGAAAGGGTCGGATGGCAGACCATGGATGCTAATCATTAGCAAGACCATCTGCTGAGAAGATTCAGAACAAATTGAAATCCATCTGCACCTCTGTGTCTATCTCTGACCACTTCTAATTGACAGTAATCTTCATCATCTGCTTCATATCCACCTCTCAAATCTCATGCAATTTCCCTTCTAGACAACCCAACCCAGAAAATTCTTAGGTGGTCCTCTAAGATTCTGGGAAATCTAGTTTCCAGTGTAACAAAATTGACAATAGAAATTCAGCACACAGGGGATGCTGGGATAGCTCAGCAGTTGAGCACCAGCCTCATAATCGCAAGATCCAGGGTTCGATTCCTGGCCCCAGCCCATACAAACCCACATGCTGAACAGAGGCAAAGGTTCTTGCCTTCCTTGTGAGAGGCTTCCAGTTAGGTTCTCACCCTGCACAGCCCCACATCCACCTGTGTGGAATGAGAAACCATGTCATAACTAACGGTGTACAACTATGGAGACTGCTCTGGGCCCTCCCCACTTCTCTCTCTCACACACACCTTCTTTCAAACAATAAAAACTTTAAAAAAGAAAGCAATTCAGCACACATACACAATCTGTAGCCCCACTCCACTGTCTTATCACCACCATTCCTGAGGCAGAAAATGGTCTCCCCCACCCATAGCTCGACAGCCCTCCCAGATGTAAACATACCATTTCCCTTTTGTGACTGACATTTCTTTCAACTTGATTTCACGTGGGTTAAACAAGCATTACGGGGCACAGAATGTGTTTGTATATAATGTTTTCCCTGAGAGGTTCATTCTCTTGCTACAGTCTGGTTACAGATGTCTATGGGATGGTCCCACAGGGTATCCTATGGGATATGTCTATGGAATGTGTATGCCAATATATCTTCAGCTAAATTTCCTAGTTTCTTTCCTCCTGAATCCCCAAGTGAACCAAAGAGAGGTTCTATGGAGGGCTCTTAGCTGGTTTTAAGTTTTGAATTGAGGCACCGAGTAAACTAAACACAGGGACAATTACAAATGCCAAAGCCAAGATTCAGGAGCAAGTTATGACAGAACCAAATGAACTGGACTTTCTTGCTGCAAAGATTTAGCAGGCTCCTCCCTTCTCGCTGTGATTTGCCCTAAAATGTAGTTCTGCCTGTGGCTGGCCTCACTCCTTCTTTATGTCATTTATTTGTTTTTATTTCTCACTTCCTTTCCTTGTCTCCCACCCTCTCATCTTTTTCTTTTCCTGTTTCCCCACATCACAGCCTTTGAAAAGTTCATTGTTAAGTATGAATGTGATGTATCTCAGTGGATCTATCACCTGGTTCACAAACACCCACAGTTTTATAAACAGATTTGGGACCCCTCCAGCTCCCCACTTCAAAGCCACTAAATCAAAATCTAGGGTGATGGACCCAGCAAGCTGAATTTTTAACATGCTTTCTAAATGTTTATGCCAACCCAATTTTTAAAAGCACTACACTAAAAGCTTTAAGGAAACAAGTTTATGTTATTAATGGTTGGTCTCTGTTACATAATCCTCATGCCATGAAAATACTGTTTACCCTTTTTTATTCAAATATTCCCTAATTGAATCACTCCATATGTTTTGTTTCTGTTGAAAATAGTCTTTAGCGACCAAGAGGATGAGCTTCCAAAGACCAGTCAGTTGGAAATGGTTGTTGCTAAAAAGCAGTGGTTAGGAGATAGCTGTGGGGTGGGGTGGGGGAGAGGATGAGGGGGTTGAGGTCTCACACTGATCGTATTTAGTGGAAGAAAGCCTAAGCTGTACTCTCTTGCTGTTTCCCCTACAAGATAGGAGGTATGATCAAAAACTACAGTGAATGTTTAAATTTTTAAAAACGTATTATAGTAAAAAGCATATTGCCATTAATGCCCCTTAAAATATTCCCCCTTGCTTTGAGCACAGCTATCTCATCATTCTTACCACTTTCTGAAGCAGTTCTGGAAGTCTTCTTTCGTGAATGTCTTATGGTTACACTGTTGTGTCTGTCTTAATGTCCTGAATAAATTCAAAATATTTACCGTTCATGATCATTTTGACTTTGGGGAAGAGTCAGAAGTCGCATGTTGCCAGATCTGGTGAATAAGGTGAATGAGGACACACCACAATGTTTTTATTTGACAAAACGTGCCGGACCAGAAGCGGTGTGTAACCTGAATCGATTCAGGACATCAAGGCAGCCACAACAATGCAACTAAAGACACTCAAAAAAGAGGACTTCCAGAACTGCTTCAGAAGTGGCAAGATAAATGGGATAAGCGTGCTTGAAGTGAGGGGAAGTATTCTAAGGGTATTAATGACACTGTGCTTTTTATGGTAATAAATTTTTAATTTAAATGTTTGGCATATTTTTTTAAAGATTTATTTTTTTGTTTTTGACAGAGACAGATAGAGACAGAGACAGGGAGAAGGGGGAGGGCCCAGAGCAGTCTCCACAGTTGTACGTCATCAGTTTTGTTCCACACAGGTGGGTGGGGGCCCTCCAGGACAGGAACTGGGCTGGGGGCCTCCCTGATGGGAGTCGTACCCCCTCAAGCTGGGGGCCAAGCCAGGGGGTGAAAACTAAACTGGGGGCCTCCTGCATGGGAAGCACACCCCAGTTCAGCATATGGGTCTGCACAGGCCAGGGCCAGGATTCGATCCTCAGTCCCCAGGGCTGCAAAGCGAGTGCTTAACCCACTGAGCCATCCCGGCTTCCCTCTGCATATTATTTTGATCATACCTCATACTCTCTATCATCTTGGATACCTCTATTATGTTCTCTTCTCCTAGTTGTTCAAGTTTCCTAAATATCTTAGTTTGCTCAGGTTGCCGTAACAAAATAACCACAGGTTAAGGGTGGGGGTGGGGACTTGAACAACAATAATTACTCATCTACCTGCAGTCTGCAAATCCCAGATGAAGGTCTGGCAGAGTTCAGTTTCTGATGAAGCCTTTCTTCCTGGCCTGTAGACAGCAATGTCCTCACTGCGTCCTCACAGGGACTTCCTTCCAAGTGTTCAGAAGGTGTGAGGGAGCTGTGAAGTCTGTTCCTCCAAGGACACTAATCTTATAGTGTCAGGGCCCCATCCTTATGATGTCATTTCACCTTAATACTTCTTACCACCACAGCACTGACAGAAGACATTTTCCAGAAGGCACGTTTTTGTCACGTCTGTAACTGGTAGTTCTCTGTCCTTTGTTCCTGGGCTTGCCCTCTCTCCCGAGCTGACAAGAACATCTGCTGGGTTTCTCAGCCTTGCCACTCCTGACATTTGTTGTCACTACAACATTGTAGGATCCTTGGCCTTCAGGTTATGACCACAAAAATGTCTGTGTGCATTGCCAAATGTCCTTTGGGGAGAAGCTTAACTGTAGTTGAAAACTACTTAACCTAACCATCTGCTTCTTCATTTTACCCTCATTTCTAGGGACATGAGCACCCATTCCATGTCGATCTTTAGCCTAAAATAGCTTAATTTCCACTCTGTTCTTTATCATGGTAGGACTTTAGGAAAAGTATCAAATTTGTACCAGTGTTTTCCTTCTAATGCCACACAGCCTGTAGCCATAGAGTGTTTGTTGAACCTCAGAGGGAATATGCTCAGAGAGTCCTAGGATGAGCTCCAGATGATACAAACTTAGAGAAGTGACTTCGCCTGTGAATATTTTCATTCATTAAGTGAAAGGAATCTCATTAGGGTTAGTGAAGTTTCCTGGCAACACTAATATTTTACGAAGCACTCCAGTCTCTGTACAAAATATCAGCAGACATTAAAAACAATTATATTAATACTTCTGATCTGCAGTCCGGATAATTTAGCCAAATCTGAGATTCGAGTTTCCAGAATATAAGAAATAAAAGGCACAACCTCTGTTCTTTCAAGTAGCGATGTGTCTTGGTCAGGAAGTGCTTGGGTATTACAGACGACAAATTTTAGGAGTTCAGAAGCAGATGGGCAAAGCAGGGAAGACTTGACCGAGAAGATGGAAATGAAGCAGAGTTTCAGAAAACGAATAGGATAAAGAGAAAAGAATGCTTTTATATTCTGGTTGTGGATGTCAACCCGGGCTGTATATTACAATCCCCACCAGGGTTGTTTGGCTTTCCCCTTGGTGAGGTTTCCCCCTTAGGGATTAAATCCAATCTCTGGAGAGGAGGCCTGGGCATTGGCATCTTTTCAAAATTCCCCTAGGTGACTCTAATCTGCAAGGAGTGTTGAGAATAACCACTAAGCCAGGTGGAGCAAGACGAGCAAAGCTCTCATTATTTTAATGTTATAATAACACTTAGCACCTGCAAGGTCTTTTCATGCTCTTGGCATTTAACTTGAAACATATATTAATTACTTACCAAAAGAAAATCCCAAAAGGTCTTTCCTTGGCCCCGACCTTAAGCAGGAGCTTGAACACCTGGGGGCTCTAGTGGCGCCGCTGTTGACAAATGCTCACACCTGTGGCTCCTGGCCCACCCACACAGCAGGAGGGCGGAGAGCTCCTCTTGCGAGCCCCTGCAGCACCCTGCAAACGTATCCATTTCAGGTATTTCTCAGAGTGCCTGGGAATGTACGTGGTTACCTTCCCCCAACAGAGGATGTAGCGAGGCACTGTGACTCACTCAAAGGTGTATTCACAGTAGTAAGACGTACAGTAAATGTATGGTAGGTGTAATAGTAAAACATACATTGCCCAGTAAATTTTATGTAGGCTAAAAGGATAAATGCACAAATGAAGGAAACGAATTCAGGACACCAACTCAGTTTCAATACGCCCTGCATGCTGGAGACATTTTCCCAAATTCTCTGCCCTCCTAGACCTTATACTTACCTGGACAGCCAGATGATGCCTGCCTGGCCTCCTGTGTCTTTTCTATCTGCACTGAGCTTGATCTCTCCCCTACGTTTCCCTATGGCAGGTGTCCCTAACCCCCAGGGCCACGGACTGCTACTGGTCCATGGCCCGTTAGGAACTGTGCTGCACAGCAGGAGGTGAGCGGCAGGTGAGTGAGCAAAACTTCATCTGTATTTACTTCCCATCATTGGCATGACTGCCTGAGCTCTGCCTCCTGTCAGATCAGCAGCAGCATTAGCTTCTCATAGGAGCTCAAACCCTCTTGTGACCTGCGCATGTGAGGGATCTAGGTTGTGCAATCCACATGAGAACATAATGCTTAATGATGTGAGGTGGAGCTGAGAAGGTGACGCTAGCACTGGGGAGCAGCTGTAAGTACAGATTAACATTAGCGAAGAGGTGTGACAGCACAAAGAACATATTAAATCAATGGCTTGCAGACTCCTATCAAAACTCAAGCTTGGGACTCCCACTGATTCTGCATGATGGTGAGTTGTATCATTATTTCATTATATATTGCAGTGTAATAATAATAGCAATAAAGTGCACAATAATGCAATGTGCTTGCATCATCCCAAAGCCATCCCCTCCGTACCCCATCCATGGAAAAACAGTCTTCCACAAAACTGGCACCAGGTGCCAAAATGATTAGGAACTGCTGCCCTGTGGAATGTGGATGAAATCCTCAACCTTCCCAGTTCCTCTGGAAGCACCCTTTTGCCCGGCAGACCTTGACCAGGCTGCCAAGTTAGACTCCAGGCATGATCTCTGTGTCAGGCAGGACCTCCAGCTGCCACTCCCCTGCCAGAGAAATAACTGGTCAGCACCCTAATGTCGAATTTGGTGATAGTATACTGACTTCACAGACCAAAGACTTAAAGTTACCCTTTGAAACAGTTTGTTCCAATATTCAGAGGAGTAGGAAGGTAATAGAAAACAAGGCACTGCATCTGGTGGTAGCTGTAGTACCGCCTGATGAGCCTTTTATAGGCCGTCTTCCGAACTATTCCAGAACCTCCTTCCTGCAAAAATAAGCCTTTGTTTTTTGGCTCGTGTCATCTGAATCATCCGATGTAGTCACTGACTTGACTAGCTCTTGTGCTTTCTGTCGGTTGGGTGTAGACTTCTCATCTCTGCACCCACCCCCCTCAGAATTATTAGCCCCATGAAGGCAGGACCCATGTCTTTCACTTCTTGGTCATCCAGCATAGAAACCAAAATGTAAACTCCATAACAGAAGTGGATCATCTGTTTTGTTCACTGCAAGGTCTTAGGCTTCTTTCTGCACATAAGATACTTCCTGAAATGGAATAGACAACAAGCAAATGTTTGTTATGAAGATAGTAGCACAAGGTTGTGGTTTTACTATTCAATACATACACTTGCTCTAACTTGAGAGTTTATATTGATTCATATTTCTTCTCAGAGCCAATCACAGAAAAACCTGAATTTAGGCCAAGTACATCTTAGAGAAGGTTCTCCAAGTTTCCTGTCTGTACTTTTTCCTTAACAGCCCAGTATTTAGGATTCCTGACACTAAATCTGGCTATATAAATGAATCCCCTACATTTGGCTGACCTTACCCTACAAACTATCGCTGGGAACGAAAGATCAGTGCTCCAGAAAGACCCTTTCTTCCTTACAGCCCAGTGAGGGCCACCACGCTGCTTATTGGCTCAACTCAGTTAAGTTTGGGGGGGTGGGGGGAAGAGTTTACACAGATGCATATAGAACTAAAGGGCTTCTACTTGACTTAACAAGGTGTCTACATTGTCAAAGAACATGATTCAGCCTGAAAGAAATTTTAAAAGATGGAAAAAACAGAGGTTTTTCTTCTCCTTAGTCAGCTGGTCATTGAGAATTTCCCCTGGAGCACCTCCCAGCCACACTTGTTGGTTGAGGAGGAGGTATGAACCCATCTAGCAAGAATCAATGCCGTGGAAGTCTGTGTACTCCGTTAAAATTGGCAATCACACTGATGCACCTGACAGCAGCAGGTATCGTCTATTTTCCAACTCCTGAACCTGGGCTAGCCTCATTATCCTTGATAGCAAATAGAATTAAGCAGAAGAAACTTTTGCGTTCTGAACACAGTCCTGAAGAATCCTCACAGCTTCTACTCTTGGATCTCTTGAAACTTTGCAACTTCCATGTGAAAAATCCTGGGCTAGTCTCTGACCAATGAAGGAGCCATCGCCCAGTCACTTCGATTGCCTCAAGCTGACAGCCTGTCAACAGCCACAACAGCCTCACGTGACTGAGGCCGTCAGTGCATCCGCCAGGTGATAGCAGCTGCATGAGCCAACCCAGCAGAGCTCAGCGAAGCTGGCCCACATCAAAAGGATGATCTAGCTGACCCATAACTTGTGAGAATTGTAAGATAAATAAGTAGTTGTTTGTTAATCCGTTACGTTCGAGGGTGGCTTGCTATGCAGCGAAAGTTTACTGATATGTAGTATTGGTCATGTGTTCAAACACCTCAATTATCCATTCAGAACCTGATCAGCCCAAACTTGGATATCCCACTGCCGGGGAATGATAGAATGCTACTGAGTATGCCCAAATTCATGACTTTTAGGGCCATATAGTAACCAGTAGACAGTTTATGTCACTTGGTGTCTCATGATTAAATGTTTAATATTATCAGTGCCCTGTAGAAAGCAAAAGCTTCTTCTCAAAAGAACTAAAAAAAAAAAAAAAAAAAAGCAGTCTAGCTTTGCTCCAAAATTCTCCTGTTGGGATTACATAGTATTCCTATCTTCTGAAGACACATTGAGCACCTCTGAATCTGATTGCTCCTAAAGTTCTAAAAACAAAATAGGGGAAGCCGGGATGGCTCAGTGGGTTAAGCACTCACTTTGCAGCGCTGGGGACCAGGGATCGAATCCCAGCCCCGGCCCGTGAGGAACCATATGCTGAACTGGGAGCTCCCCCAGTTTAGTTCTCTCTCTGTCTCTGTCTCTGTATATCTCTCTCTCCCTGTCAAAAATAAATAAATAAAATAAACAAAATACCTTATACCTTCTGCAGAGCTCATCTTTATCTGGACCCAACTCCAAACCGGCAACAGATGAATGGGTCACATTAGCATGCTCCCGTGTGCATATGTTCTTGCTACAATTCAAAGAAGCCCACAAGTTTTGAGCCCTTTCCTTAGAGGTAATAAGTACTAATATAGCAATTTATTCTTTACCTTGGCAGGAGAATCTCAGTATGTCACAACCACTGAACCTGAAAACTTCCTCAAGATGGGAGATATCTGAATTTTTATGGGCTTTATTTTCCACCTTCTGACTTCCATATGACTTACCCAGGTATCTAGGGTATTTGCTACATTGGGATCATCATTTTCAAGCAACATGATGTCATCAATTATATGGATTAGCGTCATACTCTGTGTGATGGTGAGACACTCAAGGTCCCTGTTTGCTAAATTGTGACAAAGACTCGATACAGTCTAAGTTAAGACAGTGAAAGTATACTACAATCCATGCCAAGTAAAAGCAACCTGTTTATGTGCTTAAAAAAAAATGGTTTTGCTAACAGGTATGAAAGGTAAAAAACAATCACCTGAGCAATAATTAAATCATAGGCACAATGAATTTAGTTGGATTCTTCATGTAAAAAACAAGCAAACAAACAAAAAACACCATAAACCAAAAGAAAACATCTGAAACAGCAGCTACAATTGGAGCTGCAATCTGATTAAGAAAAAAATCATTTTTATTCTTCAAATTCCATTTGTCTTTTAAGCAGGCAAAGCATGCATATTATAAATTTTTAACCATACCTCTAATCTCTGAAATTTCCCCCAGTATGTTACACTGATTATGGTTTTCTATTTTGGTAGAAATAGACTTCCATTTGGTTCTTCTTATCATTGTAGCCATCTTTCCACAGGTCAGGAAGCCAACATGGAGGATTGTGCCACTTTCTAAGTATGGTTATTTCAACTATTCACACGTGTTTTTTGAGTATCACTGAACCGGTTTTGAGATGAAATTTAGGCCCAAATTCTATTCATCATTTGACCTTTATAAACTTCTACTCTACTCTACATTCGTAGAATAAATGGACATTTTGATTCCTCTACAATTAGCATCAATTTAGATGTCCAGTAATCACTCAGAATTCCAAGTATCCCCTGATGCAGAGTCACCTTTATTAATGACCACAAGTCAATATGAGAAAAAACAGGAGGAAGATACTTCATGTTTCTGATGGCTGTGAGGCAGGTTCCTACCTCACAGTGGTCACAACTTTCCCTTTAACTAAGAATTTTAACTTCTGTGAAATTAAGTCTGAGAAATGGGTCTGTGGTTATGACTATCTATTGTGATTGCTCCAATTGAACATTAAACTCTTTATTCCTTGGTCTAACACCTATAACCTGTTTCCACACACAAACCACTAAACATTGACCAAATATTGCAACTTTTCTTGGGTGTGTGGAACTTTCTTTCCAATCATAAGTTACACTTTATTCTCATGCTCATGAGTTTTACCAAGATTTAAGTCAAATTATGGGTCTCTATGTTAAATGAAGCAAAGGAACATGGTGAATGAATCTTAAAGAGAATCAGCGTCCCTTGCAAGGCAAATGCCTGAGTTGAAATCTCTACAGGGTAGTCAGGCAGAAAAAAGAGATAATGCTGCCTTTGCCAGCAAAGAAGATAGGTTTGTGGTGTCCGTAGTACTTAGGAACAGTAAAATCTGTCCAAATTTCTCTTGTGTGATTTTTAAGGTTTCTCTCCTTCTTGGTTATTTCTCTCAACTTTAATATAAGAGATCGGATAAGTCTTTATATTCTACCCTTAGGATTATTCTTTTGGGTGGGTTTTGGAAATATTGGCCTCAGGATAGCTCAACAAGTTGAGCGTTTGCCTTGCAACCACAAGATCCGGGGACTGAATCCCAACCCCGGCCCATGCAAACCCGTATGCGGAACTGTGGTGGTAAAAGTTCTCACCCCTCATGTGGGAGGTCCCCAGTTTGGTTCCCACACCTTGCAGCCCCACACCACCTGTGTGGAATGAAACTATGTCATAGCTAATGATGTACAACTTTGGAGACAGCTATGGACCCTTGCCCTTTCTTCTCTCTCTCTCTCTCTCTCTCTCTCTCTCTCTCTCTCTCTCTCTCTCTCTCTCTCTCTCATCTCTCTCTCTCACCTTCTCTCAAAAAACAATAAAAATATATCTTTAAATAATATTGACCCAGTAACTACAAAAAAAAAAAAAAAGGAATTTCTTCAAGATGGTAATTAAACTCATAGTCTCTGGCATTTATTCCATTTCTTGAAAAATTAATTTAAAACCCTGATATTATCTTTCTTCTTCCAAGTTCTACATTGCACTCAGAAATAGACAGCCCTACTCCATATTCCTTGTACTCTTTACTTCCACTGTAACATTTTATTACTATTACTACTATTGGTACTTTGTCTCCCAAAGTCTTGCCTTCTATAGATATTTAACTCCATGAAATTCGAGCTGATAATGTAAATTACTGTTCTGTTATTGCATACTGTAGACTATCAGTGACCCGTCCTGCACTGGCATCACAGTTGTTATTGCTACCAATTATAATTCTATCAGAGAATCAATTTGACAGGTTCATCCTTAAAGCTTCAGTTTAAAAATTCCTTTGAAGTTTGTACCAAATTTCACAGCTCTGAAGAGGTGAACCAAGCGGTTCTCTAGACCTTAGCAAAGATGTTACTGTGAGTCATTCCCCTATCCAAGAATCTGGCTACAACTACCTCCAAAAAAAAGTGACTTCTCATTCTTTTCCTGTTTCCAAATAATGTGCAAACATCTCTCACTGACAAACTCTAACCTAAAACCATAGAAGGAATGGGATTCGAGGGGGGGGGGGGGAGTCTCACACTTCCACTTTGCAATGGGAAGACATCTAGATGGGAGCAGTAATATATCAAGTTTGCTGCGAACAGTCCAGCACAATGGCCTTGAATGTTCCTGTGATATACTTTAAATCATGAGACAATAGATCCCTATATCCTATAGTTTCCACTGACACTACTCTGCTTAAATTTTACTGAGGCATCCCCTCTAAAATGGGAATTTTTCTCAGCCACTCACGCTGACTAGTTTCCTTTCTAGTCCAGTATTGCAAAAGAGATACTCTGTTAAAAAAAAGAAAAAAAAAAGGGCTTCAATCATCCTAGGTGTTAGTGATGTTAATAATATTCCTATGAGTTCTCATTATTCAGTTAAAACTGAAAAGACACCCAGAGGCTGAAAATAGAATCTAATATTTGCAGCATAGTTATGTCACATGACTGTCTAGATTCAATTCAACTAAACTCAAGATCATTATTTTTTTACATATATTTACATAGAGTTTACCTAGCATGGGATATTGGCTAAAAGATTAGATTTTTATAGATTATACTTTCTAGCAAAGGTGTCACTAATGAAATAAATTGTTTTAATTCAGAACTTTATACCTCCTAATTATCTGGTATTACTTTGAGATGCCCTTTAATTTTTTTTTTTTTTGAGAGAGAGAGAATAATTACCAGATCATGTTAAAAAGCCAGATAGAAAGATTTCACTTTAGATATAGCAAAAGACCAGAGGACTAGGGGTAAACAGTTTACTTTTTGAAAATATTTTGTTTTAGAACCATGTGTGTGTATAAGCTATTCAAATAGCATAAAATAAATATAAACAGCAAAAGAGATTTAGATTTGGGTTTGACACCTGTTTTGCTTCTCTGTACCAATTCCAGTCAGTCAGTAGTGGTGACTAAGAGAGCTGTATCAAGAAGGATTCTGGGGCGAAGGCCAAGCTCAGGGGGAGGAAAATAAAAATGAGCACCATAATCAGTTAGTGGTGTCAGCCCATCAGCCCAGGAGGAGAGATGGTGGCACTGTGTCGTTTCCACCTATTGATGGATGTCATGAACAGCTTGCTAACCAGTAAGGCTGACGTATCTTATTTGGCCACACAGACATCCCAAAATTGTATTTTGTGCCATCCTCAAAAATCACCAGGGAGGGAAGCAGGCCAGAAATGATTATTCATATTTAATGAAGGTGAACTCTAAAGCTTAGAAATCTCCAGAACTCGTCGAAGTGTGGGTGACTTGTTGAAATCACCATGCCTAGTAAGCTAGTAAGTGGCAGAAGCCACGTCAGGACACACCTCTCTGAGTCATGCATCCAAGGGTTTTTTATAATAGTCCATGTAGTATGAAAACAGCTGCTTCACCTCTTATTGGAAGCGAAGGGGAGGCATGAAACTGACTCTTGAAAGGTATAACTAGTTCTCCAGAGGCTGAGGTTTGTTAAATAAAATTGCATTTTACATTAAAAAAGAGGGATGTTAGGGTATCATTGTCACGTTCCTTAAGTCGCCCTTTAAGACTGATGCGTAGTCTCATGAAGACACACCTAACTGAAGCCTGAATGTTTGACTTGCTGAGTAAGGACCTCAGCTAGCTGAGGAGGAGAGGGGATTAATGGAGTGAGAGAACTAACAATGCTGACCTAATTCACAGGGATGTAATTACCCCATGAACCATTGTAAAGCACTTTGAAAACAAAGTGTGGTAGAAATGTGACCTAATATTACGTCCATAGCTAATTTCAGGTTGCTATTCTCTAGCAAAGTTCTCAGAGTACTCATCAGGCCTTCCTTGCCTTGCCTGCCCACTCCAGGGAGGCAGCGTGTTAAAAACACTCAACAGTTACTACCCCTATTTTCCCACACCTACTCTTGTTGTCCTTAGATTCACAATGTCAACTTTTTTTTCATGGCCATAACTTCACACCATACCCAGTCATAAAAGAGTCTTGAGTTCGACTACTGGCATTCTACAAAATGTCTTTAAACATAATCAGTGTCCCTCTTTCTTTATGCTCAGCTTTCCTCTGTGGCGGTCGTTACCTGAGCACCATAGCCATGCCATATGCCAGTGGCTATTCCAGAAATGCTAATAATACCCTAACACCTCATAATTATCTAGCCCTTTTATTTCTGCAAAGCATTCTCCAAGCTATTCTCCCATAAAAATTATACGAGAAAGACAGGGATGGTCACTCTAGAAAGTTGAGTCAACCAACACAATTAAGAGTTTAAGTGACTCTCTCTAATTCCTACCGGTATTATGATGAGAGTGGGGACTAAAATAACTCCACAGTTAACTACAGATTAGCATACCAGCTAATATGTCACAGATAGCAAAATATTTTCTGAATTAATGCATGAAGGAACAAAATAATAAAGAAATAAAAGTATCCGTTGGAACCCCCAACCCAAAGCTCTTTGCACTTGGTCACACTGATGCCATATGCTGTTTCAGAAAAAAGTTCTGACCTGTTAAAATACAGCTGAGAGAAAGAGTGTGAAGATGAGATGAACCCCGCTCCCACTTCTCCAATAACCTTCTTAGTGGGCAGGAGAAGATGCCAACACCAAGGGCCATTTTTGATGGGAGCAATGCCCTATATTCACAATCCTTCAGGGAAGGAAAATGTGGTTAAAAACTGACCATTACTATCAAAGAGCATTTATTGAGATCCAATTATAATAACCACTCACATTTAAAACTGCTTTGCCATTTGCAAAGCACTTTCCCATCCATTAGTGCATTTGATCCTTCTAATAATGCTATGGGGAATGTGTCATCATTATCCCACATTTTAGAGATGAGGAAAATGTGAAAGAGGGAAGTTAGGTAACTAGTTCAGGGTTGTATAGCTCATGCACAGATCTGGTCTGCAAACAAACCCTACCAACTTCAAATTTGTATTCCTTCTACTACATTGTATTTATTGTCCTCCAAAAATAGAAAACTCATTCCAGGACCATTTCCAGGGAAATGGCAAATTCCCCACCACCTCTGCCCATATCACCTTGAACCCACATACTATACCACCAGGCTTCCTTGGTTTCCGACCATGGCCCCCCACTGAGGAGTCAAGTACCTGTATACGTGATTTAATGCTCATCTGGTAAGATCCTTTCTCTTTTATAATACATTTTTAGATGACACCATCTTGAAGTGCTACCATCCAAAAGCCTGTTGTCTGCCAAAATGAAAAAAAAAAAAAAGACCAATGGAGGAATTTATGGAATGTAGAAGGGGAGCTATTTAGGTGTACAGAGGCAAGACTGAGGCCCAGTGGGCTACTGTTTGTGAATTACCTACCCAAAAGAAAGAATTTTTCAGCAGCTTTCAATAAGAATTTGTTCATCCACTCTTAACTGCAATTATGAGTGCTTGACTCTTAACTCAGGCTTGCAAGATGTTTCAATAGGATAATGAATGAGAATAAATGACTTCTAAAATTATTCAGTTAATGTCTTTCTGCTTTCAATAAGTTCATTTCATATGGCTTTGTGTTTTGTTTTGTTTGTATTGTTTTATTTTTACCTGAGACGAGATGGGTCTAACCCTTCCCACTGCAGGGAAGAGTCATGGGCTCTAGAGTGGCTATTTCATGTGCTAGAAAATGCCCTTCTGCTAGTCTGTACCTTCTGCACTGTTTTAAACTTTGCCAGTATATTTTTTTTGTCTGTTGGTTTGAGTTTGTCTCTGATGTGTGGTGTTGTGTTGTGTTGTGTTTTAAAGCTCACTGATCACGAAGGCTCAATGCATCTGTCCTCACATTCGTGATTCAGAGAAACTCAGACAACTGCTAGAGATCCAGATTAAGGAAATTAGTTCCTCACATCCAACCCACCCTCAAGTTTTGTGTACATTCAGTTTGCAGAGAAATGTCATATAGAAGTGGGAAGAAAGAACTTGGATTTGAGTATCATCACTAGAAAAGAGTTTGAGGATTGGTTACTAACACCCACATAAGTGACTGGAAGCAAACAGACCAGAAAATACTTTGTTTGAGAAAATTGTGACTACTTAACCTTTAAAACAAATTTTGAGCCCCACACTGGCACACACACAAAATAGGTAACAAATACTGGGCAGCCCTCATGGAGCACAAACTCTCCAACACCATCTTTGAATGTGGTCATGGGGAAAATATTCAAAGAAGGGCCCCCAAAACCAGGGCACAAAGGAATTCCTCCCAGAGACATAATCAGGTTCTCCTTGAGAACTTCCTCACCCTCCTCCCAGAAGGATCCTTTACAAGGACTGTCCAGTAGGATTTTATCATGCTTGGGGAACTCTGTAGATGGGAATTTTTAACAACTGTTATTCTGGCCGTACTTTGCAATGTATGTTGGAGGTATGGGGGTAAGTATGAAAGAACAGAATATGTGTCCTTAGAGTTCATAAGTCAGCAGATCATAGGGAGTTACATGAATAGGGCTTTATGTGTAGGATGTGCATCACCTGGAGTACCTGGACATTGCACTGGATAGATCTTCGGTTGACTTCCATGAGGCAGGGACAAGTGTTCTATGGCCCATATTATGTCTCCCATTCACCAGCTAGAAACGAATGACTCTAAAGCATGAAGGATGATAAAACCAACAGATGAAATAAGTCTAGATCCTTAAATCACCACATGGAAGAAAACCAATCAAACACTGGTGAGAAGATATTGACTTCTATTGTATTAAGCCATTAAGATTTTAAGATGTCACTGTTTTCGAAGTTTGTCACATCTAATAATACACACAATTATATTTTGAATCCTGGTGAAAGGGTTCGAATCTTGTTCTTCTCTGTGTTTTCTGAAGCTCCTAGCACAGTTTCTGATATACTTTCTGCACAGAGTAGAATATGAAAAGCAATTTTTTCAATAAATATACAAAAAATAAGCAAGAAAGCTATATCAGAATGTAGGATAGAATTCATATTTCTTTGATCAAATCAAATAGGGAAGATTCCATAGTTGTTTCATCTGCCAAATGGGGGTTAATGCCTACTTCAAGGGAGTGAGAATGAAATTGTATAATAAATGCAAAGTACTTAGCACAAAGCTGAGCACACAATCACCATTTAAAAATTAGCAGGATGTTTTATTATTAGCTGTGAACTCTACACAGAGTGGTTTCTTAGATCCTATAAACCATGTCTCTGAAAACAGATAGGAAGTCGTTTTCTTGATTCATGTTATGTATATGAAAGGCTCAAGCATAGTCTCACATACAGAACAGCAGGTATGGTTGAATTGTATTCTGTGGAAAGGGCAGGGAAACAGAAAAATGATTTGAATGATAGAAAGAAAAAGCACAAAAAATGAAATTGTATATAACTAATAATCCTATAGATGGTTTATTATTTCTGTGATATATAGTATTTATGGTTTTGAATCTACATGGAGAACATGTTTATTCTTACATATAAATACACATTTTATAGTTAATTGTCACAAACAGCATAGAATTGCAAAAGGTCAGAATATTGTTGAAATGAAATCTCTGCAAGGGCCAGGAGATCACAAAAATTCATGTGATGACTTTTATATAAGTCCCAAATTATTTGAGATAAACCTATATAGAAATCCATTGATTATTCCCTACTTGGAAATATTAGGAAGACATATGAACACCGTCAGCCCATATGAGACTTACTTATAGGCACTTAGGTACAGTTAAGAGTATAGAAATATTTACTTTCTGTTTTCACATGACTCACATGTGAGGTAGAAAAAGAAACAAATTATCCTAGCACTCTTAAAAATTCAATCTCACAACTTCAAATTAAAAGTATACAAAATATCAAAAAATGCATTTTTGCATTAGTACTCTGTATACTTAAGTGTCCACTCGTTAGCTATGGAATGGAATGAGATCCAAAGAGAAGTGCACACCATCCAATGCAATTAAATGCCGCAGTTAAACAGAAATGGCAACTCTGCAGCTCCCTACTGTGAGGCACACTAGCGACTTCCAACCCCAGCCTCATACTATTCCTCTCCCGGCTAAATGAGTGACCTTTGGTGACTCTGAATGCTGGGGATGGGTTACCCAGGCACATTTCCAAACATGCCACATTCTTTGGAGAAAAGATATGATCACTTCTCGGTGTGGAGCCTTGTTATTAATTCAGGTGAATCATGGGAGAAACATGAGGTGGACCTCATGTGTCATAAGTAGCCATGGCAGTGGTACAGGGTGGAGGCTGGGGCAGGGATCCAGGACCAGCAAATCTGGAAAAGGAGTAATGGAAGGATGGTTTCACCCTGGCTTATTGGGAGGGTGTGTTGTCAAGAAAGTCTGGACAACAAGGCTAAGTGCCAAGCTTAGCAGTTTCTTTCCCTCAGCCTGACAAGGAGACACACACAGAACTGATGAGAACTCGAGCCAAGAAAATACTGAGAACATGGACCCTGCCTTCTGGAAACTAATTGCCTAGGGCAGGTCATCTTGACCAGAGCTCAGTCCACCTGTAATTCCAGGGATGAAAGGCCCTCAGAGCAAACAGCTGGGAGAACTAGGGAGCTGATTAACTGGCAGAGATATTATATACCTCGGCAGCCAGAAACCTGTGTTTCAGAGTGTTAGCTGCAAAGCAACCAGCAGGACTAAGCACACTCATCAAGGTCACAGAGAGTTAGTAAAAACGGCCCTACTAGGCAGAAACACCAAAGAAAAAATTTGATCTTAGACTAGAGAAATGTTCTCTATCTCATTCTAGCCTTCCCTTTGAAGCAGATTAATTGTTGTCTCATTCATTCATTCATTCTTCCAATCACCATTTAATATTAAGCAATATTAAATGCCTGTAATGGCCCAGGCACTGGGGGAATAATAAAAACAAAACCAAAGCAAAACTGAAAACAAAAACAGGCACAGTTCTGTCCTAACAGAGCTTACAGTCTCCTGGGGGGAGGGGGTTGGGGGTGGAGTTACAAGAAGAAATAAATTATTAAAAAGTAAAAAAAAAATACATGGTTTATCAGATGATGATTTGTGTCATGGGGCGCCCTGGGGGTGGGGGGGTGGGGTATAGGAACAGAGCACAGTAGAGTGAGAAGCAGCTCTGAGAAGGAATCACGTGGGTAGAAGATGGAAGGAAGAGACAAGTGAATGCATATCTGGAGAGAGAAGTCTTCCGGGCAGAGGGAACTGGCATTGCAAAGGTCCTGGGTGGATGAATAGTTGGAGGAGTAATTGCATGCAGGCCAGTGTGACTATAGTGAGGCCATGGAAGAGACAAGCAAGCCGTGGACTCGTGGGTGCGGTCAGGCACTGCCTTGTGGACTATGCAATCTTTTTTTGGTTTCTGTTTGTGTGTTATGAGAAGCTATTGGAGGATTTCTAGTAAAGGTGCAGCATGCCAGGACTTGAGTTTTAAAATCATCACTTGGGAGGCTGTGCTGAGGCTCCAGAGGAGTGAGGGTGGATGCCGGTAGACTTTCTGAAACACTGGGACACAAGCAGGGGTACCAGGCTGATGATGCTCTGGTTCAGCTACCGGTGTCTTGAGAAGCTCCCCGGACACTTCTCCAGCCTGCGCTGGTAAGCACACGGAGCTCTCTCTGAGGATTGTCCTCTGAAGCTGAGGGAGTTTGCTCAGCTCACACACTGCGCAGCCGAAAAGTACCAACCACCAGAAATCTGACACCCTGGAGCCAGCCTCAACCCAGGAGCGATGCAACTTGGTGGATCAGAGCCTCGGCTGGGTGGTCCCTCAGTGGGAGAGCTCTCACACAGCCCACGGTGGGACTGTGCCCCAACCTTACTGACACAGGCTTTACTGGTTTTTCTCCTTTCTGGCCTTTCTACTTCCCAGACCACCACCCAAACCCAATGACAGACCCTCGCCCCTGTCTAAAAGTACTGGGTTCCTATACAGCCTTGTGTAGGCCAGGGGGTGCTGGGATAGCTCAGCAGTTGAGCAATTGCCTCTCAGTGGTGAGGTCCACAGTTCAATTCTGGTCCCTGGCTGTGCACACTCATGTGCCTCACAACGGTGCAACTGGTAACTGCTGAGACAGTGGCGAAGGTTCTTGCCTCCCAAGTTGGGAGGCCCTCAGTTCAGTTCCCGCCCGGAGCAGCCTCACATCCACCTGTGTGCAATGAAACCCTATCACAACTAATGACATACAACCGTGGAATCTGTTCTGGGTCCTCCCCCTTCTCTCCCCATCTCTCTCTCTCTCTCTCTCTCTCTCTCTCTCTCTCTCTCTCTCTCTCTCTCTCTCTCTCTCTCTCTCTCTCTCTCTCTCTCTCTCTCACACACACACACACACACACACATCTTTCAAACAATAACATAAACCTTAAAAACACAAAAGAATTCTTGTATACCAAAATGGTGTGAATCGAAAAAGCAATTACCTGAGGACGCATCTTCCTGCTGCATGCACAAAATAAATCAAGATAAAGAACAAGTGCTCACAGACACAGTTGAAAGCCATTGGGGCCTGATGCTGAGACGTTGTGTGTACCGGGGGAAAGAGAAGGGAGGCTCAAGCGCCGGCCCCAGGCGCAGGCCCCATGCCGGCCCCACGTGCAGCTGCCTCTAGCACAACATGCTGCAAAACCAACGCTCAGTGCTGCTTTCGATTTCTGTCTTAGTGTAAAAGCGAAACATCCTCTTGCAATGTCTTGCAAAAACAAGTGCGTACTAATGCAGGTGGTAAAAAGTGAAGTGCTCTACAGTGAACTTCTGGAAATCGGGATACATGTATTTGCTCTCCAGTTCTTGTCTCTGCATCTACTTTGAGGGTGTTGCATATGATGATCTCAGGTACATGGTGATAGTGGCTTAGACCAGGGTGGTAGCTCACATGAGACACCGTCAGATTATATTGAAGTTGAATAAATAGTATGCATGTGTTGTAAAAACATAAGAAGCAAAAGAGTAGAAAGTTATCTGTAATTCCACATGTAGAGGTACGTGATGTTAGCCTCTTGTTATATATTATCCCTGACAACTGATTCTGCTTGGATCTGTTTGTTTGTGTGTATACAGCCTTTATGTAAAAAGAATCCTGTTAAACATACTGTATGGTAACTCATTTTTCATTCACAATGTTATGATTATCTTATTTTTTCAGTAAATTATGGATTTACTTATAAGTTAAAATAGTTAAGGTTCATTCTACATTGCATGGTCTACTCCGTGTAGCATAAATTTTTAACTAATTCCCCACTGTTAAACATTTAATTTATTGGTAAATTCTCAATACTATTAACACTTTATTGAACACCCTTAGATCAACAGCTTTGAATATTTATCTGATTATCTCTTTAGGATAAATTGCCAAAAATGAGACTTCTCTGTCAAAGCATGTTTACAATTTTAAATACTTTACAAATTGCCAAATTTTGCCACAGGCTGTTACTAATTTACATTCCTATGAAAGTGTTTCTCTTTAATAATGGGCAATACTCTAATGCTCTTTTGGAGATTGGGGAGTAAGGGTGAAAGGGTGGAGTGGAGAAAGAGAGAGAGGTAGGTATTCTGGAGCCTGCCACCATCCATATTTCTATTAATCTTCATTATTTAATTTTAATTTAATTTGATGCTTAATTTTTAGAACCAGTTGATTTATTCACATTTAATCAATTGAAAGATTCCATGCTGATTTATGAGCATTCTAATATGTAAACTGTTTGTCAAAGAATCTTTATTCCTTGTAAAATAAAACAAAACCATTACTCACCAGAAACGCCGTACCATTTTCTCATTGAAATTTGTATTCCCGGTTTCCTATATTCTTTTATAAAAGAAATAATGCATTTTTCATAGACTTATGTAAGATAGGCCAAATTGACTTCCATAATTTTAAACAAAAATTTTCCAGAAGCATATTCTATTAAATTCCACAAGACCAACACAAACCTTGATTTCCAAAATATTAAGTAGTATCTTCATTTTCATCTTTGCTAATCCATTGGAGAAAAAAATAACTAGAATTTCATGTTGTTTTACTTTACATTTCTATAATTACTAATGAATATAAAAATATATGTAAATGATGTGTATATGTATATACATATATAATTATGTACACACACAGCTTTGTTTTACTGTTTTATCCTTTGCTCTATTTTTCCCATTTTTACTGAGAAAGTGTGGTTGTGTAGGTTTAAGATATACAACATAATTTCACTTACTGTGAAATGATTCCCATGGTTAGTTAACGTTTCCATCTCCTCAAATAATTATAATTGTCTGTGTGTGGTCAGTACATTTAAGATTACTCTCTTAACAACTTTCAAGTATATATTATAGTACTGTTAACTATAATTATGATGCTGAATATTAGATTTCCAGAACTTATTCATTTTATAACTGGAAGTTTGTACCCTTTAACCAATATTGCCTCATTTTTCTTTAATCCACAGCCGCTGGTAACCTCCACTCTACTCTCTATTTCTACGTTTGGCCTTTTTTTTTTTTTTAGATTCTTTATATAAGTGAAATATTAGAGACATACTGTTTTTGTCTTTCTCTAATTTCAATTAGCATAATGCTGTCAAAGTCCATCCATGTTGTTGCAAATGGCAAATTTTTCTTTTTCATTGCTGAATAATATTTCATTGTGTATACGTGTACATATATGTATATGTGTTCTCCACATTTTCCTAATTCATTCAAAAGTCAAATGACTTAAATTTCCATGTTTTGGCTATTTGGAATAATTCTGCAATGAACATGTGTGTACAGATATTTCTTTGAGAAAGTGATTTTATTTCCTTTGGATATACCCTGAAGTGGAATTGCTGGATTGTGTTTTAGCTCTATTTTTAATTTTTTGAGGAACCTCCATACTGTTTTCCATGGTAGCTGTGCCAATTTACATTCCCACCAGCAGTGCAGTAATGTTTCCTTTTTGCTACATCCTTGCCAACACTTGATTTCTCTCATCTTTTTCATAATGGCCATTCTAACAGGTATGAGTGATATGCTTTTATTCACATCTCCGTGATGATTAGAGATGTTGAGGATCTTTGCATATAACAGTTAGCCATTTGTTTTCTTAAGATTTTTATTACTATAGCTAACATACAATATTATATTAGTTTCAGGAGTACACCATAGTTATTTATCATTTATAAAGCTAAGGAAGTGATCAGCATGATAAATCTAGCAAACATATGACACTATACCTCAATGTCACAATATCATTGACTATATTTCCTATGCTGTACATTACATCCATATTTTATACATAGAAATTTCAACCTCTTATTCCCCTTCACCTTTTTCCTTCATTTTTCAATATTGTCAAGTACAGTTGACATTCAATATTATTTTATATTAATATCAGGTGTACAGCATAGTGAATTGATGTTTATATACTTTAAGAAGTGATCCCCTGACAAGTCTAGTACCCCATGATTACTTTGTAAATATAAATACATACTTCTTAATTCTGTCACCTTTTTTACCCTGCCCCCAAACCCCACTATCACCCCAATAAATCTAGTACCCATCTGACACCGTACATAGTTATTTCAATATTATTGACTATATTCCTTGTTTTACCCTACATCCCCACAACTACTTTCTAACAACCAATTTGTACTTCTTCCTTTTTTAAGATTTATTTTTATTGTTTTTGACACAGAGAGAGACAAGGACAGAGACAGAGAAAGAGGGGAGGGCCCAGGGCAGTCTCCATAGTTGTACGTCACTAGTTGTCAATGTAGTCTTGTTCCACAGGTGGGAGTGGGGCTACACTGGGTGCAAACTGGGCTGGGAGCCTCCTGATTAGGAGGTACACCCCTGCAATCCAGTGGCCTCCCACATGAGAAGTTCGCCCCAGCAAAAACCAAACTGGGGGCACACCGCATTTCAGCATATGGGTCCGCATGGGCCAGGGCTGGGGTTCAATCCTTGGACCCAATTTGTACTTCTTAATCCCTTCCTCTTCTTAACCCACCCCACAACCCGCTCTCTCTGTTTCCCTATCTCTATCTCTCTCTGTATCTCTGTCTCTGTCTCTCTCTTTTTCTCTGTCTCCCATCCTCCCTCCCTTTCTCCCTCTTTCATATATATATATATATAAACATTTACAAGCACATTTATATGAATTTAATGGGTTTATTATAGCTTCAAGATAGATAATACACTAAAGACCAGAAGCTGATGAAGTACATTAAGACATTTAGCCTACATATGTGTGTGTCATATACTTCTAGTGTCAAGAATGACTTAACAATATTTTATTCTATAAATATTACCATGCAGAAATATTTGACCAATGGAAGGAAGAATTTATGAAATGAATTTATGTTTTTTAAACATGATCTCCTGTTACTAATGAGGAGCCTCTGTATGACGTGTGTCTACACGACTAATTAAGCCCAAAATTAACTTGGGGAACTTTTGGTTTTGTAGACAAAAACACAGCTCACATATAGGCTAACATTTATTTCTCTGTGGTGAACAGATCTAACTTTAGCTGTGAAATAACACTAAGTTTTGAATCTCCCACTGTTTTTCCCAAGATTTTTTTGTTTGTTTTTTTTACCTCACTTAAGCAAGAATATATTTAAGGACATGTGACACAGGCCCTCGTGAATAAGAAAATGTTTTAGATTTGTAGATTATCCTTGGAAATCATGGCATCACAGTACCACACAAACCTACAAATTATTTCTAAGGCCTCATGTTCCCCAAGTTATTTCCTTCTGTGTGGGAAGTCTCATGAGCAATTCATGAGTTATATTTTATTCTAACACATACACATATTTCCATATGTGTTGGGATACGCCTGTTTTCTCATCTTTCCACTCACCCTATGGGATGACCTGCCAGATTCTCTGCAGGGATCCCATATTTTAGATTCCGGATCAAGGCCCTTTCCAGACTTCCCTTTCTCAGAACAAAACTAAAGTGCTATCAATTTCTGTGGACTATTAATCACCCTTCTCTCCAAACACCTAAAAATTAGTCACCTGTGCCATGCAATCTCCATTCATTACACAGTCCTCTCATTCTTGCAAAGGGTAGAGGCTTTGGCCCCAGTTTGATGCTAAATTGCTACATATTTTCTACATTTTTCTGTATTTCACTAGGTTCCTAGGAAAGTGCTAAGTACACATAAGATAGTTAATAAAGCACCTGGATTAGAAAAACTACAACAAGGATATACATGTATGTATATTAGATTTAGACATTAATACATATTAATTTTATATATAATTATACATATTACAAATGTTTATCATACAAGCATCCCTTGGAGATACTGTGGGTTCGGTTCCAGACCTCCACAAACAATATAGCAAGTATCGCAACAAAGCAAGTTATAATCTTTTTTACTGGTGGAGGGTTTTGCCTTCAATGTGTTTGGAAATGCACTATCTGCAAAGCACAAGAAGGGAAGTCCAAAAAAATGAGGCGTGCCTGTATGTATTTGATTCAATGAGTATACTACCTGCCTATGAAGTGCTTTGGGCACATCATCAAATCTATACAAATATAGTGTGTTGTTACCAATACTAATATTAACTGCAGTTAAATACTGGACAAGTTGCTACACTAACTCATTCTAATTACCGAACGGCAGCATGGTAGGTTGGACCACCAAGGGGGCAGTCGGGCACATCCTTGGGATTTTGAGGCCTGGGCCCTGTACTCCTGGGATACTGGAGAAGTAATGTGGACCCGAGCATCTGGGACCCCCTCCCCCGCGGGGTCTGCTGAGCCCACTCCTAGAAAGAACTGCTCCCTCCCTAGAGGGAGAGCTTGCCCTTTGGCAGGATTTGCCTGTGCATGTCTTTTTCAACTCTGAATGTTCATTATTTCTATTTGTACCTGAGCCTATATTTATGGATAATCTATTGAAGGAGGAAATATGGCTCAGGTGAGTGGGAGTGACAGGGCTGTATTTAATGGCTACAGCAAATAACCTTCTAACGGCCGAAAGAGTGTCATATCTCACAGTTATGATGTCTTCAAAAGGTGATATTTCTGGCTGTGTCATCATAGCTGTGAAAAGCATTTTCTCAGCATCTAAGAAAGATGGGAACACTGTGCAGTGATGGAGGTGCCCTCCAGACAGCTTGGTATTAATCACACCACCCAGCCTCAACTTTTGTCTACTTCTAACGAGAGGCAGTGGAGTTGGATGAGAGTAGGTGGGAACGATACAGACTTCCCAGCTTTCAAGGTGGGTGGCTCAGTGTTCCACAGCAGTGGTGGGCTTCTGTGCTGGGAGAGCAAGTTAGGAGAGCTGGTTTTCGGGATGGTCCCCAATCCCATCGCCTTCCAACAGTCCTGCTCCTCAATTTCTTTGACCCATTGTTCCGCCTCTGGCCAGCACCAGAAAAACCTCAAGCTCCAGGTCTATCGCCTCATCCTATCAAAACTCTTTATGTTTCCAGTCCACATGTAAATGTGATCTGAGCGCTTCCCACTCTCCTTGCAATGATGATGGATGTTACGCGTATTAAGGGCACAGGAATTACAACTTAGAATCCTGTCCCTTGGCTTCAGGTAGTACTTCCTCTGAAATACAAATTATACAGAAGCACATACTTTACTGACACCGTAAGCTTGCATGAAGATACTGACTTTATAATGGAGCTATGACTTTATTTTCTCTATTGGTGTACAAAGAGTTGGCTCTGGGAATTGTAGCATAATATACGAATTTCTTAGGACAGCCACTTTGCCCTTGACCTCCACAGGTTCTGTGTCTAAAAACATAGCCTCTTCCCTTCCACCTGCTACCTTGCACACCTCACTCAATCATACCTCCTTCATGACCCCGGTCCATTTACCTAACTGCCTTTTTTTTTTTTAACACATTTTGCTCCTAGAGTCCTTGCATAGTCTGTTGTCTAAATGTTGATCCAGAATTTTAGTGCTATCTTGGTAACACAACAGTTTCTTTTTCAGTGATTAGTTTATGTAGTTTATCCCTGAAAACCTATAGGAGTAAGGAAGTCCTGTACATTTCTTTGTACTTCATGGTATTTAGCCCAGATTAGGTACAGCCAAACCTTCTTGATTTGTAGAATTTGATTTCTAGTTGGAGCCCTAATTGTTTTTGCTTTTTACCCACACTCTGAATTTAATTAACCATCTCAATTTGATAAGTAATAACCATTATTATATATCAATATAGACAAAGAAGATTTTATGATCTCTACGTACTATAAATAAGGAAACCCAGGCTCAGGACAATATTTTCTATACAAAGCCACGTTCAGCACACAAGAAAGTGTTCTCTCAGTACACCACTTTTTTCTCATGAAAATATAATGTTATCACAGGGGGAAAAGGAAAAAATGTGCATGATGTCTTGCAGTTAATTTTCAAACTACAATATCAACTCATTGTATTAGTCACAGAAAATAGGTTGTGACTATATAGGAAAGGATAGAGTTTTGAAATGTGTCTCACACATAGAACACATGCAATGGGTGTTTGCCATTGTATTATATAGATTATTGCCCATGTCATATTATACATTTAATATTATTATATCAAAATAACCTGAAGGTCTTTTTTTTCCTAAATTCACTTTCTTATAAGAGTTTATTCAGATAAATTGAGGATGAGCGGATAGGCACAGAGATGTGCAAGAACACCGCGAATAAGTCCCCAGATGATTCTGGTTACATCTCCCCTGCCTGCACCCCCACCAACCCCCATCCCTCACACACATCCAACCCCCGGCATCAATCCAAGGAACCCAGGGAATATGGATCAGCACCCTGTTCTTGAAGTAGAATTCAATTAACAAGCCTGAGTTGAGCCATTAGTATTTCATTTGTGTGATGATACTCATAATAATAAAAGCGACTTGTCACTTTTCATTATAAACACTCTTCCTGGATCCAGTCCTACAGTTTCTCTGGTGAGAAGCCACAGCAGTGGCATGACAGTGTGCAGAGTGACTGGGGACTCCACATAATAAAGGAGGAATGTTGACCCAAAAGAACGGAGCCATATATGTCATCCACAAAATATGTGACGCAGAGGGAGCACTGACAGTTTGATTGCTGCTCGTTTGGAAACTGCGGCAGCATTTCTTGTGGTTCTTCTCCTGAGGAGAGTTGTACTTATCCCAAGTGGACAGCAGCGAAGTTTTGGGGGCAAGCCCCCTCATTATGCCTATGTCTCCATAAACAAAAGCTCAACGGGAATTAAGATCTCTGTTACGTGGCTTCAAAAAAGGGTATCATTTACAAAGTTGCATATACAACAACTGCTGAAGTGTTTGCCCTTAAAGCAATTTGCAACTTGCAAAAGTCATTGTTCAGATTTTGGATTTCTAAAATCTAAACAAGTAGGAATAACTTGATAGACTGGTGGAAAATGTTACAGGTGATGCCGTATGCATGCATGTGCTCACAGCAAAGCAGGACACGTAACTTGAGTGTGTTTACTTACCAGGGTTTCCATAAGTACATAAGAACAATATCCCATTTATTGTGTAGCTTTCTTATTTTAAGTTATATTTCAATGTTTTTATTCCTCTCAGCTCAGACTTTTCCATTAGAGTTTCTATTTCTAATGAGCCTTTAGGTGCTGAAAATTTTACTCGTTGGTGAAAAAAAAAAAAGAGAATATGTAATTTAAGGGAAATGAGTTATCTAAATAAGTAGGTATTTGAGCATCAACATTTATTTTAATTTTAATTATTTTTAATGAACATTGTATCCTCCTCTATCCTCCTCTACCTTTTCAAACTGAATATACAAATACTTGCTGCAGAGCCAGCAACATCTTCACAACTTCTTGGGTTATGTGGATATGTGTTCCTAGATAAAGAGTCTCAACTTCATTTCTTGTATTTGCTCTTCTCTCAGGCTCTGTCACTCTCACTGGGCAGGACATCACTGTGTTTGTCCCTTCTATAATTCTATTCTTACCACTGCCATGAAATCCACACCAAGTCAGCTCTTCTTCCAAGGAGCTCTTCTAAGAGTGAAATGCTCCAACTTTCATATAGATCCTTGTGGAATCTATTTTGCCACTGAGAATCATTGTTTGCTTCTTTCTGTTTCTATGTTCTGTTTCTGAGGGTAAGCGAGATTAGGGATAATGAAATCCTCGACAGGTGAGATGTTGTTGACCTCGGTAGATTGCCTTTATTTTGCTAAAACCTACTGGCTTTGTGGAATTTTCACAAAAAGAAAAAATATATATCCGTATAGAAATCATCTAATAAGGGCTACCATCTATGACAAGTCTACCAGGGTTAGATCTCTAACCCAGTGATTCCAATGGATACTCACTGCTAGTACTATGGATATTACTATCATGACCATCTTTAAGAGCAGTAACTGAAGTTTAAGAAGTGAAGGCCTTCACCCAAGAACACAGGCTTGTTAAGGGCAGACATAACATTTGAACCCAAATGTACTTTGCCGTTAAGGCATGCGTTTTCATTATAACACACCACAGACAGTCTGCAATTGGAAGATTATGCTGGAATTGTATTTTTCCGTTTCTGAGCCAAACTTCTTATAAGTATCATACTTTCAGAATATATAGTGAATAACTGTTCTGTATGGATGTTTTTAAGCTACCAAATAAAGTTGTTATTGCCCTGAAACTCCTGAGAATAGACATCATGAAGAACTTTTTCACTTTTTCACATCAGGAAGCAGAACAAAGTGGCATAGGCTACTGAGGGGAATTCCGGGTTCCCCTCATGGATTTCTTTTTCCTTCTCTCTCTCTTTGCTGTTTTATTTATTTTTATTAAATTATGAAGGGTAATATATTCACATGGTGCATGAAACAAAAATTATTTTAAGAAAATGTACAGAATCAAAAGTCTTTAGTCCCTTCCTTTGAGCCCATACCTACCCATCCACATAAGCCACCGACAAGCTTGTACGGCCTCCAGTGTTTATTTAGGTGTATGTATGTGTGTGTGTGTGTGTATGCATATGTGTGTGTGTGGGTGTGCATGTGTGTGTGTGTATTTTTTTTTCTTTTCTTTTCTTTTTCTTTTTCATTTTGGGAAGTTCATCCTATCCTTTTTTGCAGCTAACAATATACCTTGGAGAGCTTCCATATCACTAAGCTAAGGAGGTCTTCATTCTTCTCTTTTTAGTTTCAGTGTATTCCATTGTTTATTTATACCACAATATAGTATGCAGTCTCCTATGGATGGGCCTCTGGGTTCGTTTCAGTTCTTTACTCTTATAAACAATGCTGCAGTAAATAACTTTAGACAAAATTCAGGTTGCACTTGTGCAAGCTATAGTATTGATTCTCGTAAATGAAAACCTGAATTAAAAAGGATACTCACTTACAGTTTGGGTTATTTTTTACTGACTCTACAAAAGGCTTGTGCTAATTTTCCCTTTCATCATGAATGAGAGTTCCTCTTGCCCTATAGAATATATGACAACAAAATACACAACTAAACTTTTGGATTTTTGCCAATGTGATAGGTGAATAATATAATCTCGGGGATGTCAGGATGACTCAGTGGGTTGAATGTGCATTTGCAGCCCTGGTGTCTGAGGATCGAGTCCTGGCCCTGGCTCATGCAGACACATATGCTGAGCTGGGTAGTGCCCCTAGTTCAGTTCTTGCCAGGGCAAGCTTCCCATGTGGTAGGCCCCCAGCTCATGGGCGCGTGCCTCCCATGCAGGAGGTCCCCGGCCCAGTTCCTGCCCTGCACAGCCCCGTGCCCACTTGTGAAATGAAACCATGTCAAAAACCAATAACATACAACTATGGAGACTGCTCTGTGCCCACCCCCTTCTCTCTCTCTCTCTCTCTCTCTCTCTCTCTCTCTCTCTCTCTCTCTCTCTTTCAAAAACAATAACTGTTAATTTAAAAAGTAAATAAATAAAATCTCAGTGAAATTTAAATTTGCATTTCTCTTGTTATAAGGGATAGAGAGAGGAGCTTTTTATATATAAAATTTGTTTATATTTCTTTAACCGTGAACTGTCTGTTCATTTGCTTTCCCCATTTTCCTATCAGGTTCTTAGTCTGTGATATGAATTGACCAATACTTCTTTCTAGTCTGTCATTTGCCTTTTGACTTTGCTCAAGCTGGGTTTTGGTTTACTTTGTTTTTGCTGTCCAAAAAAAAAATTTAACGTAGTCATTTTTATCAATCCTCTCTTTATGGTTTCTGGATTTTGAGTCATGACTGATAGATTATTTTGACCCTTTGAATTGCCTCCTGTACATAATGGTATCTAAGTACGTGGCATGGTGACAGCCATACTGGAATATATCACTTAGTGCAGGGATGTCAAACTCAATGAAAGCACAGGCCACATCCCATTTACAAACGTCGCCAGAACTGAGTCAGTGCGTTTATACATGCCCACAGGCCCCCAGGAAAGGCACTGGGCCACGTGTATACTCGTCTTCAGTAGTTACAGGGTTAACGAGGGAATTGTGTGTACGGTATTGCCTCGATCTTCCCTAAGTGCTATTTTATTCATAACAATTTTTTCTATTTTCATTTTATTTCAGAACATCGTGGGCCACAAAAAATTACCTCAGGAGCTGCATGCAGCCTGCGGGCCGCCAGTTTGACACCCCTGACTTAGCGGGTCCTGGTGTTAGGCCTGGCTTGATATTTATCATGGGACAAACACTGCAGTTAGGCAACCGCTTTGGATATCAAGGTGCAGAATCAACTATCTTCCACCCTTTTGTCTTCTGAATGTGTAAGTACTTAGCTTATGTGGGAAACAGGGATGACTTTATAACTGGCTAGCCAAATTGATCCTTATTAATTGATTGAGAACAAATAAAGCCAACCAATTTAACTGTGCATTAGTCAACTCAGGCTATATAACAAAATGTCATAAAGTGTGGTGGCTTAAGCAACAGCAGTTTATTATCTCACATTTCTAGATGCTGGGACATCCAAGATCAAGGTGCCAGCTGATTCAGTTCCTGGTAAGAACTCTCTTCTTGGTTTGCAGACAGCCACTTGCTTTCTGTGTCCTCACTTGGTAGAGAAAGAGATCTCTCTTCCTCTTCTAAAAGACCACCAATCTCATCAGATTAGGGCCTTACACTTATGACCTCTTTTAACCTTAGTTACCTTCTAAAAGTCATACTTTCAAATATAGTCATATTGCGGGTTATAGCTACAACATAGGAATATTGGGGACAGACATGTTCATGGCAAACTTACCAAGGTTGTAATACATAAGAAAAATTCCTTCAGCTAGAGATCAAACATTGAATCAGCAATCATTTGAAGGCATTAGTATGACAATATCAGCAAAAAAGAATAGGCACCAAGGTGGCTTGGAATTGTGACGTTCTATATTAATGAACATTTGGTTCATTTTGGTTTGATTCCTTTTTTAAAGATGAAATACAAATGAGGACAATGGAGAGTGGGCAACGTCTTCCCAAGAAGAGGGTCTTTAAATGAGTCTGATTGAGGCCTGGGCATGAACAGCTCAATCAGACCTGATGCCACGCACCTGCTCAGCTCTGTGCCAGGCAAAGATGCTAAAGAAGGCTGGCCCATCGCCACGTCAGACTTCCTCCCATCCCTGGAGTTGGCTCATGTCCCAGCAGTCCCCAATTCTGGAGGCTCAGCTTTCCATCCATGTGACAGGCAGAAGAGCCAAATCTACAGGTATAGTAAAAATTTTATGAGGTCTTCCATTGACAAAATGTAAATATAAAAATGTAACAACATACCCTTCATCCACTAATTTTATAATTCTTTGGAGACAAGCTGTAAAGTTTGTTCTCCTGGTTTTATTTATCTTTCTTTATATACGCGCATAATGTTTCCCATTGTATTCTTTATGTTTACAGATAGTCTCTTTGCTACATTTCTTTCCTAAATCACATGGAAATCGCTTGTAATGTTTCCAGAGCTAAAGAGTAGTAAAAATGGGGGAAAGTGGCAAATTAGACACCAGGGGCGGCCCTTAAGTGGGCTGTTTTTCATGGTAACCAGCTCTCTCCTTCTGAGCCTTGGTTGATCTGATTGATCATAATTGATTTGATTAGACTGTGCACTAGCCAGTCGGTTGGTAAATGCACCATCCTCATATACAGCACTTTACATTTCAGAGGACTGCAATATCCACAACCTAATTTGATCCTGACAGTAAGTTGAGTGATTAAGTAGGCAGGAATTTTTATCCTCATTTTGTTGATGGGAAAACTCTGGATAGGAAAGGTCTAGATATCTGGTAGCCAAGCTGGAACTCCAATTCCCGTCTTTGACATCCTGGCCTAATTGATCATTTTGGGTTGGACTGCCTGGATTCAGCCTGAGGCTGGCAGAGAGAATGTGGTCGACCATATCACTGCCCATCAGAAATGCATAGCCTCAGGCAGCTGTTGTATTATAGAAAGAGAAAAGGAGTTTTGGATCCATCCATACTAATAGCTTCACTAGTTTTGTCTCATTGAATGTATTTTTGGCCAGAATTTTCTGATCTAGGTAAGTTCAAACAACATGTGTCTAAAATACATTGAGGAAATGAATTCATTAACTATAGATCTTTGCCAAGGGTCCTATTTGCATCAAATCACTAAAACTTGGCTAAGTCTCAACTTTAGTCTATGATGTAGGAATATTCTCCCAGGAAAAAGAAATGCTCTACGGATAGTCTTTTAAATAAATAGCCACGGATTCTGCTGGAGAAGATGGAGTGAAGGCGTCATGCTAAAGTGGGAGCATCTCAAGGAGGGAAAAGTGAGCTCAAGGAATAAAGATGGAATGATAGAGCTATATGTGCCATAAAGGCACAGAAATAAAGGTGACTATTATCTAAGGCAACTGTGGAGAAGGAAGTAAAGCCTACATAAGCTGTACCCACACCTGTGACAGTCACTCTGTCCCTTCTCTCAACCACAAAAGGCCAGGCATAGAATCATAGAAATTCAACCTTAAAATCCCTATAGAGTATAGTGCATACCTGTCCTATGGCATTGGTCACATTATAAATTTTTAGAGAATTTGAAAAATATGAAGAAGAAAGGAGCATTTGTCTATAATCCTACCACCCATAATTAACCATTAGCATGTTATCTTTAGGGCCCTATCCTCCAAGAACCAGTAGCCTTAAGCTGATACCTGCTCCTCTACCTGCCCCACTGCAGAGACTCATCTGGGACTGAGCTCCCCAAACCCAGATGTCTTCTTTCGCTCTCTGCCTCATCTAACTATGCCAGCCTTATATCCTGCTTTTCTCCCCCAATGCTTGACTTCCAGATTTCCAAGGATACAGATAGCTATCTGACAACCAGTTTGTGCCAATGTATGGATTTATGGATGCTACTGTGCAAATCTCCCCACCCGTTAGTGTTCCCTGGGTGATATGTATATTTCAGCGATGAGATGCCTTCTAGAGGCTCAGGGGCTTCACTAGAATGGAAATATAGATCACTTTGGAGGCCATGAGGGAACTCGTTGAGTGGGGGACCTGCATGTCACACAGAGTAGGCAACCAGTTGTTGCAACTGACACCGAATCAACTCATTGGTTGGACAGCAATGAACAGAAATACAAGAATGCTGAGATCCAACACAAACTAGCTACTGAGAGGGCCTGGATAATGCTGGGCCCTGAGGTTCTCAAGAGATGGGAGAAGGCAAGCAAACATTAGGCAAATAATGAAAGTAGCACAACAGCCCTGGCCCTCTCTTGAGCTTCATTTTTGCAAGGAGGAAATGGTAAGAGCTAAATTGGGTCAGATCTGCTACAGTGGCTTGAGCAAAATAACAAAGGCAAAACCTTGCTGTGCAAAGAATTATAGGACACATGTAACCTCATGAGACTATGTACTCTAGCCCTCGCCAAGCTGAGGTTTAGATATGCCCAGAGAGACGTCTGCTTTCACCACAATTGGGGGTTTCAAGACGATCTTGGATGTTCCAGTCTTAGAACTGCAGTGAAAAATCCTGACATCATCACCAATGCCTTTGCGTGTTCCTGGCCGGTAAGTTGGTGAAAGGATAAAGGGATAGCTCTGCACCTGCTCCAAATAGTTTCTGGTTGGGATTCAGACATTGCAATGGTGTTGGATAGGAACAATGCTCTAGATTGGTTCTGTGTATCCTTCATTATTTAAACTTTATAACCAGGATGAAGGTAGATATTGTTTACAGAAAGGAAAATTGAATTTCAAAAATGTTAAATAAGAAGCATATGATTATGCAATTAGTAAAGGGTCAGATACAAAATTGAAATTTGGATCTATGCAGCCAGGTAGAACATCTTTCTATTATTCCAAGTTTTTCTGAGATACACGTAAATATGGGGTAATGCACAGATGAATTTCTTTAGCTCAGTTTTTATAAAGACTATATTATACAAATGATATTCACACAAAGACTTAAAAGTAACCCATGGATAGTATAGCAATTTGTCATTACCTTCAATTCTTTTATTCATTCTCAGAATACCTCTCCTCGTCTTACTTTTTTTATTCTTTAAAGTATCTGTGAACTTAAAACATATAATGTGAATGTTAGAGAGGGTTTAACACAAAATCCAAGTTCCCCATCAACTTTCAGCAACTACTCAACTTCCACCCAAGACCTTCTGAATTTTTTGGTCATTGGGCAAACTCAAGTGGCCCTGGGGTCTCCAGAAGCCTTTTTACCTTGTTTGGGGCTTTGGCTTTAGATCACTGACAATTATTGTTTGTTCTTCTACAGCTAAATGTAAATCACTGTGTTTCTTGAATGGTGAAGCCAGGTACCTAAGTTTTAGCTGGCCTCACTTTTACCCTTTTTCTTCCCCTTTCGATGTCGCTTTTCCCAAGGAGTTACCCGAAGTAGAAAGTCACTAAAGCGTAAGAGAAGTGCTTCTGAGTTGGGACTCCAGGAACTATTCCAAGAAATGCTCCCACACTATTCCCTCCCCTACTAACCACACAGGACAAGGCTAATGCTCTGTACTGCCACTGTCTGGAACGTACAATGACAGGAAGGAATTAACACTCTTACATGTCTACATGGCAGCCATTAACAGTCTAAAATGGATTAATTAATATGATCACTAATTTTTTCCTTGAAAGACAGAGTAGTTAGAACACAGAACACAGGGAACATGAGAAAAAGTTGAAAAATATTAATGGAAGAAAGAGTCTGGCAAATATTAATGGAAAAAGAGTCATTTAAAATTAATTTCTGCTATGATTATTTTTATCTCTATTTTCTTCCTCTTACTTGTATACTCTCATAGATTTATTTTATTGTTCTTTTTCCTAACTTTTATAGATGAATAATGGAATCAATAATCTTTTAGCCTATACTTTTCTGTTACATACATTTATGGCTATAAATTTCACTCCAAGAATGACTTTGGCTTCATTTCAAAACTTTGACTATGTTGTATTTTAGTTATGATTTAGCTCTAATCTATCATGGCGATATCTGTTTTGACTTATGAGTTATTTAGAGTATATTGTTTAATTTTCAAACCTATGGAATCTCTTGTTATTCTGGGTAATTTCTTTGTTATTAATTTCTAGTTAACTCTGTTTGCCATAGATCATTATCTGAATTTTAAAAGGTATTAATCCTTTGAAATATATGTATGTTAAATCATGCTATATAGTTCATGCTCTGTACATATCTTTTCTGTATCTTCTATTTATCTGTGCTTTAGTCTGGATCTCTTTTATTGACCTAACTTTCAGTTTACCAATTCTCTCTTCAATTGTATCTAGTCTGCCATTAAACCCACTTATAGAAACCTTACCGGTATATTCTATTACAGAGCTTATTTCTTCTAGAATTTCTATTTCTTATTTTTTAATGAAAAGTATGGCTCTGGTAAAATTCTGCAACTTCTCTTTTCTTAAATATATTAATCACAATTTTTCTACAGTCCATGTCTCATAACTCAACAATCTAGATCAACTTTACTCAGTTTTTATTGTTTCTTTTTTCTACATCTTTGAATGCCAAGGGATTTTTGATTTAATGTCAATCATTATGCATAAAAAATTACAGAAGTTCTGTCTGTTTGCTATTCCTTCATGGAGAATATGCTTTTTATTCTTACAGGAAGTTCACCCTAATTTCATCAGCTATGTAATTATTTTGGAGCTGGGCTTCTATCATGGTAAGGCCTAGTATTTTTCTGATTTACCCTTACTACTAAGATGAGGGCCTTCAATGATTTCAAATGAAAGCCTGGAATTATTTACCAAAACCCCTACTTCTTAGTGGGGCCTGTCCGGTAATATTTTATTTCCTTAATTTTGGCTGCAGCAAGCTCTGTTCAGTGTATTTTTTCCTTGACTTCTCAACCTCTTGCTACATGCTGCGTAGGAATCGTCACATTCCTTAAGAGGAAAGGTAGTATAAGAGCTTACTTCTCTGTGCTATACTTCGCTCACTGACTCTAGCCCTTCAAGTCCTGGTGGCCTCTGGAGACCTAAATTGCATTTTAAAAAACTTCTCACCCTTGTAATATTGTCAGACCCAACTCAGCTCTTCTACCTTTTAGCTACTACTTTCTGCTTGGTTTCTCATACTTCTGTTCCGTGTGGGGTTTCTGAGTCACCCAATGTCTTGAGGGAGGAAACGATACAGAATGTCAGACTTTCATTGATGAGTTTTTCTTCTTTGGGGTATCCTCGCTCTTCGTGTTTTGGCTTCCTTGGTTGCAAACGAATACCTTTAAATGGGTGTTCTTTGTTCTCAGCAGGTGAATGGTATGATATAAGACAGTCCATTATAGCCAGAAGTGGAAATCTAATCTCTCCCTATAACTAAAACTCTATTGGAAGTCATTCTACATCTTAACCTGAAGTTCTATTTAGCCAACAGAAACATGTAGAGAGAGCCTAGGACTATTGATAAAAGTAGAAGAATATATGGGTAGGAAGAGGCCTGGCTGGAGTTTGCAAACAATCTGATCCCTGGAACAAACTCCTGAATGCCTTTAATTGGCCTGTTCTCACTCTCTGGGCTTCCCATTCCCACCAAATACCAAATCTCCTGACTCTTAGTTTGTGTGGCCAGGTAGAAGCCCACGTTTCTGGCAGCCCTTTGTTACTGTGGTGAGGGCTAGGTAGATGGGTATCTGATCTAGGGACTGTAGAAAGATATTGGTGATAAATATAGAATATAATTTCTGCAAAAGGTTTTCAGGTGCGGGTATAAGTTGTTAGGAAGAGTTACAGCAAGAGGGAAATCTATGGCAAAGAAAATCTCCAGCAGTAGTTGATATTCAATAACTATTTTGAAATTGCTAAAGCTCAGTGCTTATTTCTCTTCCTAATTCACCTACAATCCACTGGGCAAGAGAAAATACTTGTATTTATACAAGTGATACAATCATTTTTTTTTTTTTTCAAATTAACAGATTTTTCTTTATTTATTTCTCAAGCCAATTAACTAAAAGCTGGATCTTGAGTAGTTGTTTCCTAGTATAAACGGAATTGTCTTTGCAATGTCTAAGGGTCTTTTTAACATCTTGCATCCTGCCACCTGAATACACCAGCAGAAGTCCTGGTATATTTTTCGTCTCTCTACAATAGACACATTAATTTCTACATAAAAAATTCAACTCCACTCCAGGTATCAAAGCAATCTGATTTAAGGAAGAACTTAAGTAATCTCTTTATTCTCCCCATGAACCAATAGGGTGATGCTTAGAACCTGGTCATTGTGTAAGTCATACTGGTGCAAGCTAACATGCCTGGGTGCTGAATATTTGGTTTCCTGCCAGGATAGTCTATTCCTGTACTGACCAATGGACATGACTCACTGCCCCACAGGGCCTCCTGGCTACCAGGATAACTCCACTTGAATTTCAGAAGCAGACTTACCTTCTTGGATATCACCATTCTATGGTGAGTTCAGAGGCTTCTGCTTCTGCCTTAGTCTCTACTGTAACCACTGTTCCTAATGGCCTGACTTGCTTTGCATCCCTTTGCCAGATCTGGGTCCTTGCCTTACTCTGACAACCTCTTCCTTCTTCCAGGCCATTAGTAGGTCTCTCAGATGCTACCTGCAGAGTTTTTACTGCCCTGACCTCACTATCACTATGCTCTGCCTACCTCTTGGCACACCCATAACTTTATCATTAACTCTTTATTGTAGTTGTGACTGAACATTGATATCACTGTTGGAAGTTTGCCCTGGCTAAATGGCTGATCCGCTGCTTTCAAGGGACTCTTACCCCAAAGTCTGCCACACCTTTTGAGCAGATATAGCATTAAGCTCTGACCTTTTCACACCTGCCCTGCACAACTAATTCATATATGAATCCTTAGATAAGAGATATAATTTCCTCTTATCAATCTCTGTTTTATGCTAGAGAAAAGACATAGTCATCACTTTCATAGGGAGGCACCCTTTTTGAAGAATAACACTATATAAACAAGCCAACGTCTTATGCACTAAGGTTAAATAAAATTAAATCTTATTGATTTGCTCATTTCATTTTTCCTTTGTTCTTTCAAATTTGGGTATATTGGTTAAGATAATTGCATTATGTATCACAACTCTGCAACCATATACAGGTAGCTCCAGTGGTTAAAATATTAGATGCAGATAGCAATAATTTCCAAAGGATGACATATCACTATGAGCAGAATTCTGAGTGAGTTGAAGAAATGCTAGCTCATACAGAAGAAAGATAAAGTAATCTAGGTAAGTAAGATGACATTGAACCCACTCCTATTTGCTTACTTACCATTTTATGTATCAGCCACTATACTCAATATTTTACACACATTAGCTCATTGTTTAAAGAGAAGAAATTGACTATTGAGAAATTGAGGAGGAGGGTGGAATTCTACATGCACACATTCAATATAATTTAATTGAAGAATATTTCAGGGCCTTATAGACATTTTTTTTTCCTGCATATCAGTTTCTTGTGGTTTTAAATAGGAAATAATACAGATTAATTATAGATAATGTAATCAATTATGAGTACCCATACTGTTGTCTATAAGGAAACTCGTTCACTTGTAATACTATAAGAGATGTCCAGAAGCCAATGACCTTGGTAAAATTAAATAAGGGTATAGGCAAGCAAAGATGAAAATTATTGCATTGGTCGTCATGAGCATCATCTTCAATCGACTTCTCTGCAGACCTGAAACTAAAGATTGTGAGCTCCTGTCTGGATTCAGGGTCTCTTCCAGAGTAGGATAGCATCTTACCCTTCTTTATACATTTCATAGTGCCTGTCACCATGTCTGCACCCAGTGGCTTGCAATATGGATGGATGGATGGATGGATGGATGATGGATGGATGGATTGATGGGTGGATGGATGGATGGATGGGTGGATGGATGGATGGATGAAGGGGTGGAAGGAGGGAGGAGTGATGAATAAATGAATGAATGATACATCTTTCACTATGAATATATGGTATTGCAATAATTGATTTTTCTTTTCAAAAAACATTTTACCAGGATGCCGGGATGGCTCAGAGGGTTGAGCGCTCACTTTGTAGCCCCTGGGGTCCGGGTATTGAGTTCCAGCCCTGGCCCATATGGACCCATATGCTGAACTGGGGTGTGCCCCCCATGTGGGAGGCCCCTCGGCTGGTTCCCACCCTGTGTGGTCCCATGCCCACCTGTGTAGAATGAAACATTGTCAAAAACCAATGATGTGCAACTATGGAGATTGCTCTGCTCCCCTTCTCTCTTTGCATCTTTCTGTCTCTCTCTTTGTCAAAACAATAAAATAACTCTAAAAAACAAAACAAACAATTTTACCAATAATTTTAGAAATAGTCCATGTATAAGTTCATACATATCACTATTCTATTCGTAACCTCTCAAAATGTTTTTCTTTTACTATTTCTCTGATATATCTTCTTATCATAAGTTATTATAAGATTAAATATTTGAGTAAGTATAGGTATAAATGTATAGCATTCAACCCTAGTTTCTTTCCATGGGACCACAATTCAGAGTAAAAATGGACAGTCACAAAAGTGTATGTAAAATTATTTTCTCAGAGAGAACACGTCCAGGTATCGGGGCACCCATTGGCTAGATCTCCTCGTTTTCAGCTCCCTTTTTCCTAATCTAAGTTCGGCTGCAGAAGGTACAATCAGCCTGGCAGCTGGTTACAAAGGGGAAGGCTCTGGAGACTGTAGCCTCATGTGTTGGTTTCTAAACCTGGCTTGAAAATTTGGGAACGTCATTTTATTTTTCTGGTCTCAGTTTTCTCTCATCTCCAAATGAATTGCTTAGTCCAAATGATCTCTAACCAACCTGCCAGCTCTATAATTCGAAGTTTCAATGTTACTGTGATTTATTTAGTTTATAAGGCTGAAATCAACAAGCTCTTTCAATACATTCTACAGAGGGGATGCGAGGCGCATCCAGGTGTCTCTGTGTTGCTTCTTGGTGGCGCAGGACTGCAATAGATCAGCTGCATGAGCTGTAGATAAGACAGATAGGATGGTGGGTGGGCTCTAGAGTCAGACTACTATGCTTTAAAGCCCAATTCTACTAGCTACTGGCTGTGTAGTTTTGAATCATTTGTCTGTGCTTCCTCAGCTAGTTCAGTGTCAGAGCCTTTGTGCATCATTTGCCACTGGGGTTAAACCAAACTACATTTTTGAAGATCTTTCTAGTAGAAGGCTCCATAGTACTATATTTGATAGGTGCACTGGCATGAATAGCATAACTACTAGGAGACAAAGAGTGATTCTGTGGGTTCCAGTCCCAGAGTCTGAAATAAACCCATTGGTCAAGATGCAGGGTTCAAATTAACGTTTGCCCATGGCTATCCTTCTACCATTCTGAAAGCTGCCCTCCCTGTAGCAGTAGGTCTTTCAATGGTCCTATGGCATTGGTCAAGCCAGGAACCAACTCCACTCAGCAATAATGGGCTGACAGTTGTACATTATTATAAAATCCTCCATGGTAAACTGAGTTACCCAGATTGGACTAGCTTTCCCTCTATGTCCTTCATTTCTTTCCAGGGCATTACAAATAGGCCATAAAATCTTCTATGTTAAATGTAGCTTACCTGGGTCGCTCTTTCTTTTCGATTTAGTTTCATGGCATCATATGGATGGACAGCACCTGAAATGTCATCTCACTAATTTCTTTCCTGTGAGCAATGCCGTCTGCGTCTTCATATTTCTCAGTAGCAGAAACAGTTTCATGCTATTTTGTTTTATATTTTTTATTGTTCACGTGTAGCCTTATCTGCCAAAATTAACTGTGAGCTGCAAGAGGTTAGGGAAGTGCTGTGTACAGAAAAATCTCCAACTAGAACTGGCATTGGGGAAAATATTAAGAATAAGCCATAATATCTCTGTTCTTCAGTTTCAGCCACTAGGAAATGAAGTGGGTAGACTGATAGTCAGATTCTAACATTACATGGTTTTTGTTTTTACTAGACTGAAAGTTCTCAAGGTAAAGAACCTATCTTAATAGTGTTTATGTTCCTAGTGCAATGTACAGGTCAAATATAGTAGGTTCTCAATAAAACTGTATGTATGTATGTGGTTATGTATTTCAGAAAAAAAGCTAGCCATTGTCAATATAGCAAAATTGGTTACATGGCTAGATACTCTGTGGACAGCCCTTGTACACATACATGTGTTTACACACACACACACACACACACACACACACACACACACTGTATCTCCTGTACTCCTACAACTGCTAGAATAATCTTGGCCCCATTGGTGCTTTTCACACATTATTTCATTTAAGAACATTTATTTCTCATGTAAGCCCTGAAAAGCTGATACTACCTTGTTCATTTTTCAGATGAAGAAGCTGAACCTCAGAGAAGTAGCTTGCATAGTCTTCTTCAGAGTAAGTCAAACCCAAACCCATCCAACTTCAAAGCCCAGGTTCTTCCCACATTGCAAAATGACCTTGGTGTGAGAAACATGAGAGTTTGTGGAGACTTTTAGCTCTTCATTCTAAACACGCCTGGAGTGCCAGTCCAGCTCATGCCCCATCATCAGCAAATGCCCCTAGTCTTCCTAAAGAAATGCTTAACGCTGGAGGCTCCTGTGTGTCCCAGAGCCTTGGCTCAGCCATGGCTCCTATGAGTGCACCTCTGATGCACGGGGAGACAGATTTCTTTCTTTCTCTTTCTCTCTTTTTTTCTTTCCTTTTTAAGATTTATTTTATTGTTTTGACAGACAGAGAAAGAGAGAGACAGAGAGAATGGGGAGGGCCCAGAGCAGTCTCCATGGTTGTACGTCATTAGTCTTCAATGTAGTTTTATTCTACACAAGTGGGTGCAGGGCTGCGCAGGGCGGGAACAGGGCCAGGGGCCTCCCGCATGGGAAGCACACCCCAGTTCAGCATATGGATCCCCATGGGCCGGGGCCAGGACTTCATCCTTGCACCCCAGGACTACAAGGCGAGCTCTCAACCCACGGAGCCATCCCGTCACCCCCCAGATATTTTTCTTTGAGGAAAGGGAATGTGGAAGATGGCAGTGTAGGTTGTCATGGATGGTAGGGGAAACCAAAGTTTGATGAATGCCGAAGTTATGAAGGAGCATAGCCAAGCATCCCGCAGAGAAACTGTGTCTCGGTGAGAATATCACACATGGATGGAAAGAAGCATAGGAAAGGGTCAGGGTGACCCCTGGAGAGGGGGAGAGAGAGGAGCTGCCTGACAACGGCCCAGTTCCCAGGAGGCCTAGTTACACTTTCTGTATCTACCTTCCATGAGGCTCCCCTGTGTCCTTTCAGTAAATCCCCATCAGCATAGACAAGTCATCCCTACGATACCTTCTGTGCATACCTCTGCCTGCTGTCGCCCAAGTAGGCAGATTCTTAGGGGACCTGAAGGGCCTGGGTCTCCCTGTGGGATTCCTCTAGGGTCTCCTTCTGGCTCCCCCGCCACACACAGTGATATAAATATGAACTCCTTAGAGATGGGCTCCTAAGGCTCAGTTAGGAATTGGAAGCAATTCAAATCTTGGAGCACTCGGAAGTCACAATGACCCAAAAAAAAATCTGCCAGGGAGCCAGAAATTGAAAACCCAGAAGAACGCTCCTCCCTTCACCTTGATGTTTTTCAAGTAATGGAATCCGCTGTCTTGGAGCATCTGCACCAGGAACCCTGTGCCAAGAAAGCTCCCTTCAGTGAATTTCTTTCAGCCAGTGAGGCCAAGCTTCCCAAACTACAATCCTGTCATTGTCGGACCTGGAATTCCCTTCCTGGGACAATTACATTTTGCTCTGGCTTAGCGCCTTGTTGCTTAGCAACCACAGTAGCATCAGGGGAAGCCACTGAAGAGAAGAGCCCTTTCCCAAGTGGGGCCGGGGTGGGAATAATCAGGAGTGGAAACTACCTGCTCACTTCACAGAGAGAGAAAGACGTGCTGTGGACCTAAGAAATAAGAAAAAGATGGTAAAATTAGGCTGCGTCTAGAGGGAGTCATTTAAAGGTCCACGTCATGCTTAATAATCAAAACCATCATTTGAATGGAATTATTTAACTTTGCAATGTAACTTTATATCTGATATTTCCTGCAAGTCTCATGATGATTGATGCCTTAGGGCATGATGGTTCTCAGTTTATACAGGAGGAAACTGAGGTCGAGGGGGCTAATAATGTGCTCAGCTTCCCCAGCTAGTAAATGGCAGAGTAGGACTCGAATCCAAGTCGGTCATTTTCTGTTTCTCCGATGTAGCCTTTATTGATTCATTGATTCATTCATTCATGATATAGAACCAATGTTAATCCAATATGCATGATGGTGTTAAAATATTAACATTTAAAAATAGTTAAACCATTCCAAAATCACCCCCATGCCCCTCACTCTCATTCTGTCCCTCCTGAACTTCCACAGAATTCAAAAACTAAAGAGCTATCATCTGGCTGAGCAAGGTCAGGTGTCAGCATCCATTCTGACTGACTGGCCCATGGCACAGTGCTTGTTAAATACTTTTGACATTCCACCAGCCCTTACTGGCCAAACACTGGATTTCAGGTACAATTTTGTCCAGTTTTGATACAGGGGTGTAATGCAAGGCCATTGACCTCAAGGAGTTCATAGATTGTGGCTGGGGGAAGTGAACAACAGGGCACAGAATCTGTCCTGGAATACTTCTCATGACAGGGAGCTTAATCTTATTTGAGATGAACTATTCTCATCTTAGGTGCAATCCCAGCATTTCCTATTATATTGAGTTGAACTCTGCCTCCCCTTAACCTCAGCTGATTGGGGCTGGTTATGACCTCTGGATCAGTCATGCTAACTAATCCTTATTTTTCCTGATGCCTTTCTTACATATGAGGATGGCTTTCGGATCCCACTCAGATTGCTCACAATATGCTCTCACTGTCCTACTGGGAAACTCTTGTGTCCTAGAATAAAAAACAGAAACAATTTATATAATAGCTGGCTTGGTCATCAGAAGACTATAGAAGACCCCTCTTTTTTCAGAAGTGGGATCTGAGGGTGAAAAAAATGAGGGAACTTGCCAAATTAGTTTAAAATCAAGTATTCTTAATAATCTGGTCTGTGAGCTTTTCCTTACATCATTGGAACATACTCCCAATTTCTACGTTTCTAGAATCTCCTCCAAACTCCAAATATGGCCCAATCTCCACAGTACACTGTGACTATCACATCCTTTGGGTAGCTACACCTTCTATTAATGCTACCTAACTTAAGGTTTTAGAAGCTTTCTAAATACCCTGATCATATTGTGGAGGCATGCCCTTTCTGTTGGATCAGCGATTCTCAATGCTATTTGCATATCAGAAGCACTGGAGTATTTATTATTAAGACCAATTAAATCCAGATCCTCCAAAGCATCAGTAATTCTCCCAGGTAATTCTGATTCACAATATGTGTTAAGAAGCCCTACTACCTCATTTTCCTTAAAGAAGAGGATCAGTACTGTAGTTAAACCCAAGAAGGGGACGGTGATTAGCTCTGAGAATTTGATTATACTACCTGATCTCAACTTTTTTATAAAGGAAGAATGTGTGGATGTGGCTCATTTCTTTCTATCTTTAGTTTTAGAGATGTGAAAATGACATGACCTTCCCTTGCACTTTGAACCCTGCCTTGCCTGCATATACACCCTTTACCTGACTCTCAAGTCTTACAGGGAATGATCTTGCATATCCTTGAAGTATCTGGTGTGAGAGATGAGGCAAAGTTGGGAGGGATTCCACAATGACCATTTGACAGGTTGGGAGCATGGGTGCCTACAGCATCAGTAGCAAGCCAGCTATCTAATGATATCAGAGGAACATTTATACTTGCCCACATTTATCAACATTGTCCATGCATGTGCAGCCCAATCCTCAACAGTTTCATCTTTGGTTGTCAAAACAGGTTATGGTTGAGGTGAGTGGGGGAGGCATGTATGCAAAGGGGAAAGAAATGTGTTTACTAAAGCACAACGAATGTGCAGCGAGGCTAAAGAGGATTACGATTTCTTTTTTTTGTTCTTGTTTTTGACAGAGAGAGAGACAGAGACAGAGACAGAGAGAAGGGGGAGGGCCCAGGCCAGTCTCCATAGTTGCACATCATTGGTTTTTCCACATCGTTTCATTCCACAGGTGGGCGCGGGGCTGCACAGGGCAGGTACCGGGCCGGGGTCTCACCCCAGTGAGAACCGAACTGGGGGCACTCCCCAGTTCAGTATATGGTAAGGTGACCAGATTTTAACATTGGTAAAGCGGGACACCATTGACCGGGGGGGAGGGGGTTCTTGATTAAAAATTTGGTCTATCTCCCGCCGTTTCCTAGCTTGTCGTGCATTCTTTCCAGAAATTGGGACTTTTTAAAAATGCCGCGGGAGGCGGGACAAATTGTTAAAAATCGGGACTGTCCCACCAAAAGCAGGACGTCTGGTCACCTTAGTATATGGGTCTGCATGGCCAGGGTCGGGATTCGATCCTCGGTCCTCGGGGCTGCAAAGTGAGCGTTTAACCCACTGAGCCATCCCGGCTTCCCTGAGGATATGATTTCTGACCTCACCTTCCCCTTGCCTTTCTGCTTCTGTGCTGCATGCATGTTGTGAATATCTCCTTTGTGGTATTTTCCATTGATGTAGTTAAAGATAGTTAGGAGTTTGCATGCCAATCTCTTCCACTTGGTGTGAATTCTGAGTTTGTATCTCTAGTGGCTACCACAGTGTCTGGCATAGTCTGTGCTACATAATTATTTGTTGAGTGATTGCAAGGTGCTAACATTGGAGATTGTGTAAGGACTAAGAGATGTATGTTGTGTGCATGCCTGTGAACTGCTCGGATTGTGTATTTCCTCAGAGGTCCTCGGGCCCTTAATCTTAAAATTACATGGCACTGATTTTCAGGTCTACTTCTTTACCAGATTCAGACTTTCGGTGTTTTAGGATCAAATTCTCAGAGAACCAGTCTATTTGGGAAGAACAAGGTAAGAATACCTGTGATATTCAGCTAGAATTTGAATACAAGTCCATTTCTCTCAATAGACATATTATGGCACTTCAGTATTCAGGGATCCTTTATTACTATATCATCATATATTTAAACTTAAAATATATAGAAAATCTGAGGGATGTCCAAAAAGTATTCAGCCATGTAATCATTCTCAATATATTGACAATGGTTAAACTTTTTCCAACAGGCCTTGTATATATATTATATAGTGTGTATATTGTGTATATCTATACACACACAATGTTCGTGTATTTTGTATATGTAAATATATAGTATGATATATATAATGTTTGTGTAATTCATATGTGTAATATATAGTATTATATATATAACATTTGTGTATTTTGTATATAGATATTTAGAACTAAGAGTGAGAGGATCTCCCTTTCCTTCCCCTTCCCACACTTCTCATGATCAAAAGATGGGCTACATATAAGGATAGAATATTGAAGGGCAATCAAGAGACAAAGAGTCTCTTGGTGACTCTGCCTTACCTTAGTGACTCCAAGCAGTGAATCGCGTCTCTATCCCTCTCTCCTCAGCTTTGAGATAATGGGGTTTGATTAGCTGGTCTCCCAGATAAACTTTGGCTGCATTGTAATTCTGTAGGCTTAGTTACTGTCTGTTATAGTAGATTTTTTTAATAAGGCATGTGCATCTCTGAGCTGTTCTTCAAAGAAGCACAACACAGAAGGAAGGCCTTGTGAATATGCCTAGGGACCAGAGAAAGGACTTGGACAAGAGGCCCCAGTTCTGGCTCGAATGATATTAGCTAGCCATATGCTCATGGCAAACCCTCTGATTTCTGAGGCTCACTTTTTCACTTTGGCATGTGTAGGAAATGGCCCACATGCCAGCTTAGTCCTCTGTGGGCTTTGGTATAGTGTTTCTGAAATCTGGGTGCACAAGGAAATGGGCCAAGGTCACCTATTACAGAGAATGGTTGTTCTGATGTTGTTTTTTGTGTCTTGATCCCTACTTCTATCATCAGCTCATAAGCCCTGATGATTGTTTTCTATTTAAGCATTCCTTTCCCACTAATAATACTCTAGTAAATATAAAGGGTAGCAGAAGACCTAATGAAAGGTGGCGCTAATGGTGGTCTTGCAGTAATAGAGGAACCATTTGTCATCAATCAGAACACTCAGGGAAAATAAGACAGCCAGGGCACTTGGGTCAGAGGGGAGTGAATTATCTGTTTAGAATCAGACTGAACCCCATCCAGGGACATGGGACAAGATGGGAATTGGGGCATCCTCCAACCCAGGAGCCGCTGCCTTGCTTCCCCAAAGCATTCCTGTGAACAGAGTGGTGAGAGTGAAGAAGCTCAGCAACAGAACTCACGGGCAGCCATCCCAAGCGAATCAGTGGTTGGCATGGTTGGTGGGGGCGCTCCTCAATCACTAAGTCACTCCTCAGTGCAGATGTCCAGAAACTCTCAGATACAACCTGGCAATCAGGAGTGCTCTCAAAATTTGAGTTCTGAGAAAATTATTTCAAGGTCTTCAGGCAAAACCTTCGCGAATCCCCGTCTATCCTACATTATCCTATAGACCTGTCCCTGAGGAAATCCATCGCTCATTTGTCTGAGGTTACCACTGCGTGGCCTGAAAAGGTCCCCGTTTGCAACCCAAAGACAGATATTCAGAGAGATTAAAATACCAAATTTCTTGTGAACTGAAGACATTCCACCATATTCTTCCCACCACCCTGAATAGGGACCTGCAGGCCAGCAAGTGTTTGTCACTTCTGCATGGCTTTCACCTCATCAAGAATTCAATTTTGTGAATAACGAGAAAATGCACCTAAACATCTGAATGCATACATGTCCCTTAACGAAAAAAATAACCCCCTGAAAGTGAAATGTAATTACCAGGTAAAAAAAAAAAAGAAATGCACCTAATTTCCAGAGCCTATCACATCTCGCTCAGCTTCCCCTCCACCCGCCACCCCCAACAGTGCCCCTGTTGTGTCAGATAGTGGCAGTGTTGAGCCCGGGAACGCGCCGAGCCCGCGGCGCTCCCCGCGGCCGCCCTGTCCCCGCGGCTGACTCCGGAGCGCAGGAGCCACTGGGCCGCGAGGGCGCTGGGGAGCGGGAGGGGCCGGAGGGCCAGCGCGGGGTCCCAAGCGACCTCCGCGAACTGTTTTCCTTGTCCCTGGGAAAGAGCCCCACTCCCTCCAATTGATCGAAATTTCACGGAGAGAGGGAGGGTGAGGGAGAGGTCGCTGGTTTGTGACTGGTTGCTCCTCCCCAGGCTGGAACCGGGGAAGCGCCCCCGGTCCTTGGGGCACGCAGTGTGGGTGCCCGAGCCCCCTCCGAGGCGGGTCGCGGGGGTGGCGGTCCCCCCCTCCGGGCTCGGCCGCGCGGCTCCGATCCTCCCCCCTCCCCCGCCCGTACCCTCCCCCTTCCTTTCAGCAGGACTCTGGGACTCGGGAGAGGGCGCGGGAGGCAGGCACAGGGGCCCGACCCCACTCCAGCGCTCGCGGGGGACGCGGGCGGGCGGGCGGCGAGAGGGGACGCGGCGGGGGCGCGGGGCGGGCGCGGCCATGGAGCGGCGGCGGCGGCGGCGGCACTAGCGACCGCGGGCGGACCAGCGAGCGGGCGGGCAGGGCCGCCGGGCGCCGCGGACCCAACTGCACAGCTCAGCAAAAGCGCCCTGGCCCCGCGCGCGCCGCCCCCTGCGAGCCCAAACCGGCCACCTTTTTTTCAACCTCCAATCCATCCTTTGAAGAAAAGGAAAAAAAAAAAAAAAGCAAAAAAAAAGCATTGATTGGAGAGACGCGGATATACATGTGTCTCTCTATATAATTTTTTTTTTTTTTTTTTTTTGGCTCTGGCTAAAATTAGCCGGCTCGCCGCGCGCCCGTGTGCGAGTGTGTGTGTGCGTGCGGGCGTGTGTGTGTGTGTGTGTGTGTGTGTGAATGTGATTACTCCAGGACTCCTCAGGCTCCGGAGACGCCATTTTCCCCCTTGATATCTCTCTCCATAAATCGGTGGCGCGGCGGAGGCGGCCGCGCCGGGCGGGAAGCGCGGGGCCGGCCGGGGCGCCCGCCGCTCGCCGCCGCCTCCGCGCGCCCGGGGGCCCCCGCGCCCCCCGAGCGAGGGCGGCCCGCCGGCTGCTCGCCGTTTGACAGATGCTCATCACCATGGAGTTGCCGCAGCAGCACCTTTGGGGGCTCGGACGACCGACCGGAGCCGGGATCTAAGTGAGCGCCGGGGCCAGCGGAGCCAGCGCCCGCCGGGACATGGGTGAGCACGCGCGGCGACCTTGGCCCGGGAGCCCCGCGCCCAGCCTCCCGCTGCGCCGCGGGGGCCCTCCCGCACGCCCGGGGCCGGGGGCGGTGTGTGTGTGCCCTGCATGCAAAAGTTAACGTCGCCTCGCTGGGGCTTTGACTTTGCACCGGGCGGGAAGGGGAAGACGGGGCGGAGGGGGGCAGGCTGCCGGTCCCGGCAAGGCTGCCGAGGATGGGTGCGATTCCGGCCCGCTCGCGGGTGGGCAGCGATGCTAGCTCATGTGGAGCGGCCCGTTGGTGGCAGCGATGGTGGAAGCGTCGGGCTGCAGGGCTGGGAGCTTGAGTTTCGCCTAATTTGATCCCCCCCGCCCCCCTCCCCGCCTTTTGCACCCTCCCTCGGTCCTGCCGCCGGCTGCCGGGGCTGGCGGGCTTGGCGTCGGTGGAGTGGACTCGGAGGGGGAGGGGGGAGCGAAAGGGGTGGGAAGGCGGCAGGGTTTTTTTTTTTTTTCTTCCTCTCTCTCTTTGTAACTTGCAGGTTAAGTGGAGCTAGAGAGCTACATTGTAACCTAGTTGGACTTTTGGGGGGGAAATGTATCAGAATCTAACGTGCCCTTAATAGAAAGAAGAACAGGGAAGAAGTGGTCCAGCCGGCGAAGGTTGGTGTGTGCTTGTGTTGTGACTGTGTGTTAGTCTTTCTCTTAAAATCTTAATCAATGGATCCGAGTCTCTTTCTCGTCCTCTTCGGTTTGGGGACTCTGAAAAGACAGGAATTCCCTTAAAAGCAAGCGAATGCCTTTTTTGAAAGCACGCATTGTGTGTGTTTCTAGAGGAGCCGTGGGCTTGGGAATTAAGGGCAGGCTTCCCCGTTCGGTGGTTTCCAGTGGGAAATCACTCCGGAAAGGGAGCCCTTCAGTATCGATTTATTGTTTTTGTCTTTCAAACCATTATCTCTTTGACTAAAATACTGTCTGAGAAGTTCCACTGAGACAAAGTCAGGTAAACTGGACTGGGCAGATCAGTAGCAAGATGGTAATAATGGTGATGCTGTTTTTGGTATCTGTTTGTGATGGAAGCATTGTTGGGTAATAGCAATTTTTGATCAGTAGAGCCTGCTGGTTCTAAAAAAAGAAAAAAAGTAATTGCCGAAATACTGTCTTCCAGCCCTCCTCCCGGACATGCGACACGCATCCCATCTCCCCTGACCCACACCGCTTACAATTCTGAAATCGGATCCAACTGGAAATATTTTCTTTGGAGATCGGAAAGTTGTGCAATTGGAAGTAGGATATGAGGCTAGAGGTCCTGGGAGTGTGAGGAGGGGGTTCTTATTGCCCCCGGATGCTGCATTTATTCTCTCTGTGTTGTCTGTGTGGGATCCAAGGGTGTGTGTATCGGTGTAAAAGGACTGTTGAGGGAAGGATTTCCGATTCATTTCCGCTTCAAATAAACTGTCCTGATAATCTCATGGTTGACGTCTAAAGCTAAAAGGCCAGTTTGTGTGTCTCTATCCCTTTAGAAGCTCTCTCCTCAGAAAGGGCAGTTAATTCTGGAATTCCACAGCAGCTACTTTTCCTTGACCACCATCCACATCTTTGTTCCCTAAAGTTTGGTTGGAGGTCCACGGTTTTTAAGGAAATACTAATATTAATTGTTTTTCTCTTACATGATTTTTCATTCTCTTCTTTTGCATTCCTTCATTCACTCTTCATCTAGTTTTTCTGTCTTTCCTGTAGATTTGTGCAACGATATAAAATAGCTGTCACCCGAACTATTAATATTTGACAGTTCAGCCCCATTTCTTACCGTTAGTTCACACAGGTACGTTGGATGTGCCCCATCTGAGCTAGCTAGCTTCATCTACAAAACGTGTGTGTTGTTGTTGTTGTTGTTGTTGAGAGGTGGCGGTAGGAGTGGGGCCCAGAAGAGGGACTTGTAGAGGAAGGGGGCCACATCTGCACCCCTGGGGCCAGATCTGGACGGTCTGGGAGCGTTTCCTTTGCACACTCCAGTTAGGTGTTGTCTGGCGGGATGGGGAGGCGGGGCCCACTGGCCAGGGGCGTGGGAGGGAGGAGAAAGTTTGTAGCACTCTAAAACGTAGCAGTTTACAACCCCAGGGCACTCTCTCCCCTTTCTCCTGCTGTCTGGGGCTTCCACCATCCCAAGACTCCCAGAGGGAGGCAGGATCTCTTTTGCTTTGACCTGGGAGTCCCAGGTTTCAGAGCAAAGTGGAAGACGCTGTGTTTTCCCCTGTGCTTCACTGAGTTGCCTGCTAGCAGAAGGCAGAAGGACAGATCAATCGCGTGTGGTTGAATACAGAGTATCGGTAAACTTCAGGGAGCGCAGGCTGAGAAGCTGTAGAGACCGGGTATGCGGAAAGGGCTGTTTCATATGCCTTCTCCCCTCCCCCGTTCAGAAGAAAAAATGTCTTAGTCTTGGGAAGTTGAATTGGTGTTAGAGCTGGGCTGTGGGAGCTGTTGCCACTAGACGAGTAATCTGAGCTGGGCTGGGGGGAGGAGTTGGTGAGCGAATGCGATCCAGAGGCAGAGGAGGGAAACCGACTTGTCTCTCATAGCAGGGAAAATAGATGTGTCACTGGAATAAACAAACTGGAGGTGGGGGAGGGGAGGATCGGAGTGAACATAAGGCTGAGTGAATGAGAGGCGGCAGTGTGGGTGAGGAAGGGGGACCACTTCTAGCTTGGGAGAAAATACCAACTGCCTTATATGTTCATGAATGGGCTAGGCAAATGAAGGGGTGTAATCGGATCTTTTGTTGTATTCACATCAGAATGTTACATAGGAAGGCGCTGTTGGCAGATCCAGGTCTGGACTTCTCACCGGGGAAGCCTGGGGGTATCCCAGAGTGAACCAAGTCGCCCTTGCTGTCCTGGGAGCTTCAGGTCCTGTACTGGGGTTATTGGTGGCAAGCCACTTTGTGAGTCACCTGACCTAAAAGAGGGTTGGAAAGAGAAGACAGTGTGTGGAATCTTTTTAGCCTGTAGTTGAAGATGGTCAGCAGGGAGAGAGGAGGCAGGAGTTTGCAGGAGAAGAAATAAGTAGCTGGCACTTCCCCCTGTATTCCTGCGTGACTACCGTTCTCTTGACTTTCCATTCCATTAGGGGCCGAATCAATACTTCCCTGGCACAGAAATGTACCTCTAGGAGAGATGAGCTCTTTCACCTGATTCTTTTTAGTTGTACTTCAGTCTCAGCTGGGAGGCATCTGTATCTCATGCAGAAGGAGGAAGAGAAGTGGCTGTGGTGAGGTGGATGGGACAGCCCTCTGGATTGCTGCAGAGACCCTGAAAGCTGGCAAGACCTCAGCCTCCCACAATGCCTGTTTCCCCTTGGAGACTTGAAGTTTTAATTGAAACCAGAAAGCTATTGAAGACAGACCCAGCCAATGAGACCTTGTGTTCTCGGCGGCTCAGGAATGGGAAATAAATAATTTTTTTTTTGCTGATGGCATTTCAAGTTGCTTTAGTTCTGCTCCTGCCAGACGAATGAGAGAACTTGTTATCAACATGTTAGCATTGTGAGGAGGTGAAGCACCTTAAAAAACTCAGATGATGTTACTGAGTTTGTCCCAGGACGCACTGTGTGGGACAGGTTCAGTAATGTGGAGGGACAGGAGTCAGGAGGCTGCTACTGTCCTGGAGAGGTGGCAGTACTGCCTGAAAAAAAGAAGCCTCAGAGAGTCTTTGCCACACAGCACTTGCTAGATCCTTGGTAGTAAAGGGAACAAAACAATTCAATTCCCTTCCTGTCCAGTGGCTTCATTGACCGCTGTTTCTCAAGCCCACCTGGTGCTTCCCGAACTCCTCATGACGTTGCGTACACTTTGCATAGCCAAACACTTGCTAAGTACAGAAAAGTTCAATATCAAGATGTCCACAGACCGTCGGTACTTCATGGACCTTGGGGGAAGATGCCAACCTAAGCTATTGTTTGATTCTCAGTTTTCATTTCCTTTTTCACTTAGCCTTCTATGAGAACTTGAGGCCCCCTTAGACACACCAAGTTGGGGCAACATAAAGTTTAGGGGAGAACTGGTAATTAACCCTAGTTAGATGACTGTGTCCAAGTTAGTGGCCCTGACGGTTCTCATCTGAACATTTCCAGAGGTCAGGTGGAAGGAGTTTCCCTTGCAGAGCTGGTCCCCCCCCCCTTTTGAGTACACCCACTAAGGTTGAGGAGACCTTGCTTTTGAATGGCCTTTGGCTTAGAAACCTGCAGTTGACGTTCTGTCCATTTCAGAAGAAAGGACATCAGGGTCCAGTGAAGAAGGTGAGCATGCCGGAAGTCCCTGGGATCCCATGGCAGGCGGCCGCCACACCTCACCAGGGACTGCTGACGAGTCTGGTCAGCAGACCCATGCGGAATAATTGTAGGCAAAGCCAGCTGGACCGACCCCCCGGTGCACACGGCTTCTGCTTCCCTCCATTCTGGAGAGGGATAGGGGATGAATGCTGAGCAGATAGGAGCTTCACAAGTTTGCCAGGTTGGAAAAATGTTTTCCAGGCCCAACTTTTTTTTTTTTTTGTCCATCAAACATACTCCCTTTCATATGCACGGCACATTGCCCTTTTTGAAAATATGTTCTCATCACATTTTCCTCTTGATTCTCCTAAGGAGGGTGGCCAGATTAGTATTTTATCCCCATTCAGAAGATGGGTCCTTGATAACAGTGGCTTTCGGAAATGACACAAGTTGGTGGCCAACCCGGGACTGTGGGACTGTTCAAGTGTGAAGAGCATAACACCTGAAGTGACAAATCTGCTTTGGATCCTGTCCTCACTACTTCCCAGAGAAATGACCCCCACAAATTATTTAACCTCTTTGAGCCTCAGTAAACTAATCAGTAAAATAGGGATAAAGATGCTTATCCTGCCCACTTCACAGGGGTTGTGAGGATTAAATAATACCAGCTTAATTTCTGTAATTGAACTCTGAGCGGATTTTCATTTGTTGCCACAGCCCAGAAATTAATAACTACTTGGTGTGACCGGAAATGCCATCAGGGGCCCCTTGGGTTCTAAGACAGGCAGGGAAAGTTGTTTTCTGCTCTTGAGTTGACTCATGAAAAAAAAGAGAATAGAAAAAAAAAGAATCAGTTGGATTTTTGGATGCCTAGTATATCATGCATATCTGAGACGTAAAGTCTCAAACAATATCCAATTTGGAGTCAAGCATGTGTTGGTGCTCAAGACATGCTCTTCAAGTGAAGAAGGAGAAGGAGAAAAGGAAAAAGCCACAGAGACGCGGAGAGTGGGGAGGTAAGGACGAGAGAGTCGGGGGAGGAGGGTCGCCCTGTTCAGGGAGCTGTAGAGGTAAGCAGAAGTTAAGCTGGGACAGAAATGTTAGCCTCTCGAAAGAAAAGAAATGATAGCAGGATTATGTGTGTCCTCGCAAACCTGGTAAGGTGTGGAGACTCAGGAGAGTTCTTCACAGTCCATTTGCTCCCTGACTCTTCTGGGTGGTTCCTCTGTCTCTTCATGGTGATCTCTGGCTCACCTGTCCCACAGCCAGCCCCAAGCACCCGGCGGTGTTCTAGAATGAACCCCATTTTACACAACACACACCTCTGCTCCCATCAGACTGGTTTCCTCCCTGCCCCTGGGTACTCTCTGTCCACAGATCCACCGCCACACCTCAGCTCACTCTGTGTCGCCACCTCATCTGTGCAAGGTGCCCTGATGGGCCCCATTTAGCCAGAACAGCCACCTCTGAGGATCTCAGAGCAGCTCGCTCGCTCTCAGCTCCTCACCCCTGTCTCTGGAGCACTTGGGGATGAAAGCCCTTGCCTGGCAACCTGCGCGTGCTGCCTCTCTGTTGTTTGCTACCTCCCCAGGCTGAGTCCTGGAGGAAAGGGACCATGTTTGCCCCACAAGCCCTGCCCTGCTAATGAACGATGTCGGCTGCGTGGACAAATCCCAGCATTTATCCAGAGATAGAATATTAACAGTGCACGTTGTTTGAGGTGTGCCTAAGCTGCGCACTGTGAAGCGTACGAGGACCTCTTAGACAAAGTGAATCATAACCACTTACGCTAATGGCTCTTCACAGTTTTGGCTATCTTTCAAGGGCAATCGCCCACTCGCAGTTTCTCCCTCACAGCCTAAGAGTTAATGATGTCTTACCACATGCACGTGCTATCAGTCACTGATTCACTCGTTCATTGAATCATCAGACCTTTATTAAGTGCCTACTAGAGTCCCATCATCACTCTATCCCACACAGCTCTCAACTTGCTCTGAAAATTCCACTTGCATTTTGTGTCCACTACCCTCATTCTGGTGCTTAGCCATGCAGTCTTCTTTGTCACTTAAGTCCGAGGGCTTCCCAGCTCCTTGTGATGGAGTGAGCCCAGCCACAATGGAAAAGAAGGCTGAGCAGAGAAATGCACCCAGAGCGGGGACGTTCCAGGGAGAGGCTCTTGAGAGTCAGGCTGCAGACTAGGCTATGATGCAGGACATCAGCCTGGGATGTAGGGCAAGTTGTGTGGCCTTTCCACTCCTTAGCTTAAGCCATGTAGTAAAGTGAAAGGGCTTGGGTGGATGTACAATTCTGTGATGCTACAGCTGGAAGGGTCCCAGGAATTGTAAAGATTTCTAGAAGCTCAGAGCTCCTCAGCCCCATTCAGCGGCACCCCACCACTGTCCAGACCAATCCCACTGACCATTACTGCAGTTTGCTAAGTGTTTGCTGTGCTTGAAAGAGTTCCAGAGGAAGAAATAGGATTAGGAGAAGCTCCCCAGTTAGACTCAGAGCCAGACATAGAGCACAGGGAAGGGAGAGGAGGGGATGTTGAACTAAGTGTGAAGAAATACCATAATGAGTAATGTGGAAGAAAACAATCAATTCTCTGCATCGTTTCTTGAAAACTGTTCCCTTTGATGAAATAATTGCATTGAGACAAGGGATAGGAAACAGACCAAGGTAGCGTCTGGAAGATCTGGAATGTCTTCTCTGTCCAGCTTTGCTACTGGTTCCTGTACCCAGTAGGCATCTGGAGTCTCCGCGGTGCTTCCTTAAGGACCTCATGCATCTAGGCAGCTGGGTGTTATATTTGTGTGTAGCTTCCATTGGGCGTGAAGGCTGGGGCCCTGTCTGTGTTGTTGGGGTGACCTCTCTGTCCCCACAGCAGAGTCCACCCTGGCAAGGACTGTGTTCAGTAACTCTTAACACTAGCGAGTTGGTGTGCATGCCTTTCTGGTCCAAGGGAATGGCCCACCGTTTGTCTAAAGCTCGAGAGAGGCCACTGTGCTTGGAGCTGGGCTGGGATCAGGGGAAGTTAGGCTTTGATCTGAGGCCCTGTGAGAAAGTCCAGCAGGAGTTTTGAGGCACCCAGCAGCAAGCATACTAGTCAGGTACTGAGAAAGGTGGAAGCTCTGTGAACTACTGAGACACTGCAGTTACTTTTACCCTGGGACCTGGGATAGAGTGCGGCGTGGAATAAAAAGCAAGCAACCCTATGACCCAACTGAAGGAAAAGCAGTTCTTCATTATTCTTTCCCTCTGCCAGAAATTTGCAGTTCTGTCCATGGAAAGAAGCTGCTTGGTGTTTGAACTTAGAGCTGGAAAGATGAGGTGGAGACTGGAGATGCTGAATTTGATGGATCCAACATAGCGAGCTCCCGCATGCTCATCAGAAGCAATTGGAGTGCTGCTGTTGTGCTTGTAGCAAAATAATGAAATCTGGATGGCAAGCCTCTTGCAGTTGTCGGCACTGTGTCTGTGACCTATTGTTATTTGAGCAATGAGAGAGCTTTGATTTTTTTTTTTTAGAGTATTGATTAATAATGGTGGCTAAAAAGGATGATTTGATGTGAAAGCCCTGTGGGCCTCCTTTATGCTCATTATTTTGTACTCTAGAGCTCGATTATAGTCGGTTTTTTGATCCACAAATATTTATTAAAGTCTCAGCGTTGCAGCTTGTGTGAGCCATTGTTCCTGGCACTGTTGGGCGGGAGAGGTTTGGTGTAAGACGTGGCTTTTACCTTCAGAGAGTGGACAGTGCATCTGGACAGACACGCTTAGCTCAGATGGAGAGCATTGATCCACAGCCAGAGGTGGGGGCGTGGTCGAAGTGCAATTATGCTGTTTACAGGACTAGGACTAAGGGGCGGTCAAGGAAGGCTTAGAGGAGGATGTGATTTGAGGTTTGAGGGTGAAATTGGGACGAACCTGAATAAGCGAACTGATAAGAAATTCGAGTCTTCTTTCTAGGCCCTCTAATTTGAACTCCATGCTCTGTTCAGTCTGAATGCAAATTCCTTGACTTCTCATCCATGTCCTGTGAGGAACAGGCCAAGACCATGTCTCCCTGAGCTGAGATGGGAGCCAGGACTGGGGTTTTCAGAATGTGAGGAGAGCAGGCATGAAAGGGTGCATCACTCAGAGAATTTTCACACAGTCCACACATGAGAACCCTGCCTTCTGACTGCCCTGCCCACCCTGAGTCCTGCCAGCCAACAACTCTTCAGTCTGGGATTCGAAGAGTTATCTTCTGAACACAAACCAAGCACACATGCAAGCATTCTGAGTGGGGATCTGCTATTCTCAGGTGCAAAAGGACTCTATGATACTGGTATTCCTCTCCAGAGTTTAACGTATAATTGGAGAAAGACATGCGCAAGATCCAGTCAATGCAACATTTAGATGACTATTCAAGATAGCTCAATAAGAAATATAAAGGAAGGGAAATGAAGCTAATATTTGTTTAGCTCTCTGGTATGCCTAGCATCTCTTTTGTGGCAGAAGCACAAACACGTAAGTGTCAGATTACACTTTATGTTCAATTGACAACAAGCAAAGCAGTTGCAGAATCATATGGTTGAGAAGTAGAGGAATTTGAATGAAGGCTGAACAGGGCATGGCATCAAAATTAGAGGGCCTAAAAGGAAAGACTATGGAATTTATTACCTGTTTCATTGTTCAGATTAGTCCCATTGCCTTCAGGGAAGTCTATCATTTTCATCCTGAACTTAAATTGGCATGATGAAGTTGAAGTGACTACTAATTTTGCACTCAAAGGAAAGCAAATGACGTTTGGAGTCAGGGCTACCTCTGTCATTTCAATAAATTTCTCAACTTCAGTGTTCTTATCTGTAAAATGTGCATATCTCAAGGTTAAATCCAATAAAAAACTGAAAGCCCCTGTTGTAAACTAGCTGCCTGTTAAAAATTAGGATCCTTTTCTTTGCCACGTGGATCTCTCTACTCTAGTTGAATAGGACGTGCTATCATCAGTTCTTTCTTACAGGCCTCCTCCACCATATTTAACCTATTTAAGTGCTCTTCTGCATATATTATTTACTTTTTTTCCTTGTAAGATTCTGTGAAGAGACTAGGAGGGCAGATCAGAAAATGGATGCCCAGAGGGTGTGAGTGACTTGGCAAGTCAGAGGGCACACCGGTCTTGGAGGTCATCTCTGTAGAAGCTTTCGAGTGTTTGTTTGAAAGCTGGCATTGCTGTGTTTTAGAGCTATCATGACGTCATAGGAAAAAGCACAGGCTTGGGAGTCATGCCAACCTGGACTTGATTGGGGAGCTGGCACAGGTAGTGTGTGCCCATGGGCACACTGTTAACCTCCCTGGAGCATCTTTTCACATCTGTAAAATGAGCACAGGCCTTCTACATCACAGGGCGGTGGCCCACATTGAACTTACGATGCCCGTAAGGGCCACTGTTGTATTCGACCCCCTTTCTCCCTTCAGCCATGGCTCCATGGGGAACGGCAGGCTGCAGGTCATGTGCCCGAACTAGAGCTCAGCCGGTAGACTTGAGGATTGGCTCAGCCCTGTGCTTTGGAGATGTTTCTCCAGGGGCCCGAGACCCAAGACTTAGTCTGTTGTGTTGTGTTATTGGTTCCCAGTGGAGGCACTGTTTTTGCAGCTGGAGCGGGAACTGGTGGTTAATAGACAGCATGCCCAGCCTCAGGCTCCAGAAGCTTGATTCTGTTTCTCTCCCATTGTGGAGATCTGAGGGCCAAGGGACAGATCCGTAGTGTTGTGTTAGGCTCAGCCTGCAGATCCAGGATAATCTATAAAGAGGTGTGAGGGACCAGCCCTGTCTTTGAGGGAATTCTGTTGAGAAGATAAAACTCAGCACCTGAGAATGTCAGAGCTAGAGGGGGCCACAGAGTTCAGCTCATTGCACCCCCTCATTATACAAATGAAAATGGGGAGACCCAGGGAGAAAAAGAAATTTGCCTGAGGCCACCCAGTTCCAAATGGCAGAACTGGGTATTGAATCTAGAATCCATGAATGAACTCAGTATCATTTCCTCCATGAGACAAACAGGGAACAAGAAGAAAGCAATATTCAAAACACTAGTTAGCAAGTGTAAATTAAAGTATTTGTATGTGCTTCGCATTGCAAAAGGAGATGGAAGAGGTTGGTCTCCAGCCCCTGTCCCTCAGATTTTGCTTGGGATTTGTGAAGAGAAGGATGCATTTATCCAAGGAACAGTCTGGGTGACACAGACTATGGGAGTAAATCAATTTTTCCAAAAATTTGAAGACCCGCTAAGGTTATCCCAACATGTTCTTTCATAAATATCTTACTTACTCTTTATTATTTTTAAAAACAGCCCTTGAAGTAGAAATGTTACCCAATTTCCAAATGAAATTTGAACAGTTTAAATCTATTTTCCAAGAACACCATTACTAAGTGGGAAAGAAAGGTTAAGAAGTCCAAGCCTGTGACATCAAATCAATGCTACTTGCAGTCTTCTTTTCCAGGAGAAACATGACTTGGACACTTGCTTGTGTGTTAACTGTGCTCTGTACTGTGGTAGGGACCCACTTAAAACCCAGCCCTTCCCTCATGGAGGCTTCACTCATGGCCTGGTGGGAGACAAACATAAGTAAATGGAGCCCTTACAATACTGTGTGCCAAATGCTTGGATAGCAGAATGCCTAGACAAATGAGAACAAGACCATCTGTATGTCAGTGTGTGTGTGTGTGTGTGTGTGTGTGTGTGTGTGTGTGTGTATACATGTGCACACTTACATGTGCACCACAAGAGATAGGGAGTGGAAAGGGAAGGTCTAGCCACTCTTCATGAAGGAGGTGATGCTTGACTCAATTTTTTTTAATTAATTTTATTGTTTGAGAGAAGGTGAGAGGGAGAAAGACAGAGACACAGAGAGAAGGGGGAGGGCCCAGAGCAATTTCCGCAGTTGTACATCATTAGTTGAGACGTGGATTCATTCTACACAGATGGATGTGGGGCTGTACGGGGCAGGACCAAACTGGGGGTCTCCCACATGGAATGTGAGAATCTTCTCCACCATCCTGGTGGTTACCAGTTGTGCTGCAGTTCAACATAGAGTTTGCATAGGCTGAGGCCAGGATTCGATCCCCAGACCTTGTAGTTGCAAGGCAAACGCTCAACCTGCAGAGTTATCTCAGCATCCCTTTGTCTCAATTCTTGAAGGATGACTTACAGGTAACCAAGTAGAGAAAGGCAAGCCAGAGGAAGAAGCTGGGAATCATATGAAGTGATACGATTTGGTGGTCTTGGGGGCACTCCAGCTCAGGAGATGCCGCTGGGGAATGTGGCAGGTGCAGAACTTGGGACACAGCCTGGAGGAGGCAAATTGTGATCAGAAAAGTACCACCCAGGTATGTTATAGAAAAGAGCCACTCAGCCTGAGCTTCATCTTTGCTGTAGACTGTTGGTGTGTGTCCAGGGTCAGAGAACTGTGGAGCAGAGCTGCCTTTGCCCTTGCTAGGTGAGAGCAGGATAAGGGTTGGGTCATTTCATCATTTTTTCAGTGTTTATGGAGCATTTGAGGTGGGTGTTTCTGTAGAAGGAAGGATTTCAGAGACATATCACTCAGAGTCTTGGGCACCTGAGTCAAATGGTGCCTGATTGGCCTTTGACACAGCCTCTCATTCGACATTCACTTAACAAATAATTTGGAGTGTTGGCTCTTGGATCAGAAGCTGGGCCAGGCTCTGGCAGATCTATGGTGAGTCAGTCGGACACAGCTCTGACCCTCAGGGGCCTACCGTCTAGTAGGAGAGGCAGAGCTGAAACCAAAAGTGGCACAGATATTGTAGTAGACTCTCTGTTAACTGGCACCGATGGGGATTGGTAGGTGCTGGATAAATGTAAGTATACTCTCAGTTAACCAGCACTCATGCTGGACAAATGTAGTATTATTTCTTTGATTTCTTTGCTGGTTGCTTGAGAGCACTGATTGCTTAAGTTCCCATTCACTGAGAGCCTGCTGTAGGATAGACAGTAAGTGGTAAGGAAGACATTCTGTGGGATAAAGGCACAAAGCAGTGAGTCCTGATGTGGTTTGTGACACTCAGGAAAGTGCCATTGACCTTGGCCTGCGTAATAAAGAGGCAGGAACTCAAGGGGGCTGTAAGAGAATCTTAGACACATGCAAAGTCCCCCAAGTGGGAAAAGCCACTTCTGACTCTCCAGAAGGTATCTTAGAACACACACAGCAAGGTGAATGCTCAACCACCCCCAAAGTCAAAGTCAGACTGTCAATATGCGGCCAGAATCTGAGATGGGATTCTCGTAACTATCGGCCAGTGAACCTCAGTTTAAAATGCAATTGCTTTCCTGTCTGTAGTCAGGTAGGCTCACACTCCATCATTTTACACCCTTTTCCCCCTATGATAGAAATTTCTGTCAACCAGAAAAATAGGCACTCATTTGCATAGGCAACTTTAATAGAACAACTAAGGATGGTCTACTTTCTAACATCATTACATGTATTCTCAAAATCTACAGCTCTCAGAAAACAAGTGGACAAGACTGGAGGAGGGAGGTTTGGGAGGAGTGGAAGAGAGGCATTGACTTCTCGATGGAGATGTTTTCTGGAGTAAAGCTCTGAGATGGACATAAAGAGTCCTTGTAACAGTGCATACTGTGGACTCCAGCCTTTTAGGTTTAAAGAATGTTGTGGAAGAGAAGGATCCCCTCTTAGTACAGCAAAAAAGAAAAAGATAGATAGATAGATGGATAGATAGATAGACAAATAGATGTCTTGTGCCCTTACTATGCTAGTAAATGCTTAGTACCCTGTTCTCCAAAGTTTTTATGAGCACTGCTATAAGTTTGCTGATTCCTGTGGTGTAAATACTCCTAATAAAACCAATTTGAAGGCTACAACTTGACATCATTAAATGTGGAGTTTGGTAGAAATTCACATGTTAGGCTCTCACGAGCCCCTGGGGCTGACTTCACACCAGTGTCCCTGTTCACTTAGGAACTGAGGTGATTGGATCACTGACGATAGCAGTATCTCTGAGAGGAGGATTTGACTGGCCTTCCACGATAAGTAGAAGGTGGAATCAAAAGGAGTCCAGTGCTTCCTCTGTAGGACAAGACTCCTCGTGTGTCTTTTTCCACATTAGCGCATGAATAAAGAGAAAGAGTCCAACATGAGACCTTAGGGGGAAAATATTCAAAACAAAGTAAAAGGAACAGTATTGTGATCATTATGTACTGCAACAGTAAAATAAGAATTTAAAAAAGCTACCAGATCTCTACGAGAAGAAGAAGCATGACTCTGGTAGAAACAGGAGCATAAAGCAATAAGGAGGGAGCATTCTGAAATTACAAGGCATCAGAAGCAGCCAAAAGGAGGATGGGTAAAGTTCAGAAAGATTGCAGGAATACAAAATGTGCAATAGCAGAATTAAAAATCCCAAATCAGTAAAGGCAAAAGGAGGATGGAGATAGAATGAAATCGGTTTTAATATTATGGAAGCTAGATTAGGGTGTGCTCTCCCACACAAAAAAGAAAGAAATCAACACAGTGAAAGAGAGAATGAAAGAAATGGAGAACAGAGCTGAGAGTTCTAAGAGTTATAGGAAATTTTTAGAAAGAAGCCAGCACCGTTGAATAGAAAAAATAAAGAAAGGAATAATTGAATGGGATATATTTGAACTACAAAGACCCTACATCTACAGATTCGAAAAGCTAATTTGGTTCTAGGAAATACAAAAAGAGCAAGATCTACACTACACTCATTTTGTCCTTAATAAAATTCTACTATCACACACACACACCCTCCAATTATAACCGCATAAGACAAATTTCCTACAAAAGAAATAAAACCAGGCTGACTTCTCTTTTCTATTCTATTACTTTAAATGGTAGAAGACATTCTACAGTGTTTTGAAGGGAAAGGTTCTGACCTAAGGATTCTGTGGTCAGCCCAGGGCCTGTCATGTGTAAAGATGAAAGAAGTGTGAGCCTTACAGGGATCCACAGAGTACAGAGCCAGGTAAGGCTGAAGGTGGAGAGCTCTGTGGGGGAGTTTGGGAAAGGTCAGGAATGAGGCAGTGGACCTTCCTATATTTGTGCTTCTTTGCCTTTAAGACCTTATGAAGTGCATGTGTTGATTTAAAAACAACAACAACAACAACTTTATAAGGAGCATGCACTTATAGTTCCATGAAAAAAACATAACCTAATAAAGAAGATGAGAGACTGAGACTGAAAGAGGGCTTATGAATGAAAGAGGACTCCTAAATGGCAGAACTAGGTCCACAGTCCACGTCTTCGACTCCTGTTAGATTCACCAAAGGCTCCATCCATTCCACCACAGTGTCACTTGGGAAGGCAGCAGTCAGGATGAGGATGTCCTACATGTGCCCAGGGAGCAAAGTAGACAGGAGAGCTGGATGATGCCAGGAAGCCCAGCCCTAGGTGCTTTATTCATTTATCATAATCAATCAGCCAGCATTTCTTGAGTTTCCCTTATGTGTTGGGCACTGTACTAGGTACTGGGATTGCATGGATGACTAAAATGCAACTTATGTTTGTTCTTAAGAATTCAGAATACTAATGTAAGGGGAAAAGAACCTATAAACACAGAATAAGAGTGCTCTATGGTTCAGGCAGTTGGTAGGAGTAAGCACAGAGACCTGGCAAAGCCAACACCCATCAGAACTTCCTGGAGGTTTTGGTAAAAATGAAAATGCTGTGATCCACCTGGGAGCTGTGAATCCACAGATACAGCTTGAGAATGTGCACATTCACTAAGCTCTAGGATTAGTAAGAGTTCCCCAGGGCTACAGGTAGAGAATGTCTTTTAGATTCAGAAAAGTTCTTTCGTCCTACAGATTTGAAGGGGAGAGGTGCTTCTTGGGATACATTTGTGACATGAGGCACCTCTACTCAAGCAGGAATCCCCTGATCTCTCAGAAAAATAAATCTGTAGGGCACACTGTGCACTTTGGTGTGTCCCCTTAGGTCTATGGCTGTGCAGGTTAAATGACAAAGCCCTGAGTGTGGAAGAGACCTTGACCCCACTCCATTCATTGCTGAGATAAGTATGGAGGAAGGGACCCGTGGCTCATCTAGCTCCACACTACGTGAGTGGGAGGGCCAGGAGAAGAGCCCAGGTTTCTGGACTCCCCTTAGTGTTCTTTCCACATACATCACCACCCTCTCCTTCCAGCCCCTCTTCTTCTGGGGCCTCCGAGGCAGTTATTTCCTAAGCAGTTCCATTGTTCCTGTACTCCGCCACCTCCAGGTCGTGCGGGCAGCCACGGAAGGGTTAACTTTTGTTGGACTGGAGGCCTGAGCCAAGTACAGAGTGTCCATTGTGTGCCCGCCCCCTCTGGAGGAGTTGCTGACTGCTGGAATGTGACAAGGCAAAACGTTTTCACCTTGCTTCTGCTTCCCCTTCGCCGTGAGTGTGCAAGTGAGTCAGTGAGTGTGTGTCCTCACACGCGCATGTCGTTGGGGGTGCCCCCAAAGGAAGCCCAGTGGACTCCCAGACTCTGACCAATTGCACTGTGAATTTGGGATGGCAGGTATGTGCTGGCGGAAGGCAAAAGGAGAACAACAGCTTTGTGTGCTGGTGAAGTAAACATACAGGTTAGGTTCCTCTGCTCTGCTTTTTGAAGGCTCCTTTTTATTTTCCTAAGGTGGGGGGTGAGTGTGGACACAGGAGGCTGGGTTATAATCCTCAGCAGCGGTGGTAAATGTCGCATGGGCTGCTGGGTGGGTGCAACTGCACTGGGAGTAGTTCAAACCTCCGTCGGGGGCTAATTCATTTTCATTCAGAAGCAACTCCTTGAAGTCCTCCAAGTGCCCAGTCCTGCGCTGGTGCTGAAGTGAATATGATCTGTGTACTCTAAACAAGAAGAAGACAGCGCAAGACCAGTATTTAGTGGGAGCTCTACAGCTGGGTGGAGTGGAAGTCAGGCCAGGGAGTAAATGCTGTGGTCCAGAGTTTACAAAATAGTCTTACGGGGAAGTGAAGACTTGGTCATGGCCTTGAATTTGGGGAAGGCTTGAGATCTGTCTATTCATTTGTTCATTCATTCCTTCATGAAACAGACATTTGGAGAGTTCCATTTGCATGCCAGGCATTGCGTGGATTGGTGGCATGGGATATAAGGAATGATTCTATAAAAATAACAATGCAGAGAAAATCCCATGTGGGTAATACTAGTGTGACTTGAATAGGGAATGCAAGTTGGTGGCAATTGAGCCCCAACACTGGACTCTTAATATGAACTTGGTATGGAAATTCTGGAATTGATGTTTCCTGAAGATTGGGATTATTTGAGACTGCATTACTGTTACATCTCTAGTATTATCATGTCGTACTCACACCACTCTAGTTCATCTCCTCATGCTGTAGGAATTGAATTTCAGCTGAGCCTGCTTATAGCCCCTCTGCTTCTAATATCAGGTTCTCTTAACTCACCCCTCACTTCACTTGGCAGAATTATGTTCCTAAAGCATAGCCTAATAGCATCCCTTCCCTATTGACCTCCCTTAAATGGCTTTTCCCATTACCTGGAAGATAAAATCCAGCTAATTAGCGTGACATTCAAGGATGTCCATGATCTGGCTGTGTAACCTTTTATTTCCAGCTATCCTTCTCACCAGCCCCTGTTTTGTACCACACCTCTTAGCCAAACATCACCTTTCTCTTCCTTGGACCTTGCATGCTCCTGCCCCAGGCCTTGTCTCATGCTGTTCCTTATTTCTGTCATATCTTCCTTTTGCCCACTCTACCTATGGAAGCCTCTCAAGGTCAAAGCTGTATCCTATGCTCTCTTTGAAGCCTCTCTGGGTAGTTTCCCATCTATCTGTCTATACCTTGCCCAATTGGAAAACACTTTCTCTTCCCTTTGTTTCTGTCCTTTATTATAGGACTTACACAAACCTATTTTGTTTCATTTTTCAAGTCATTCTTTAAGAGTTTAACCTCCTTGAAAAACGAAATTGTATTTTAATAGTGTCTCAAGACCTTGACTTGAGGAGAAGAGGAAAAAACTGTTGCATTTTTCTTTCTGTGACTCTCTTACTGCTTGAGTTTTAACTTTTGGAACTTTGTCTTCTACATCAATTAGTTAATGATTTGTACCATTAAATATCAGAAACTCTGAAGTGAAACATTCTTTAATGGAAGATGCTTTCTTGGTATTAATAATAAATCCACTTCATTCACTGAACCATTTCTCTAAAATTTAGAATTCACCTTATTTTCTCTCATTATAGAACTTACAATATACATTGGCCTACTATGGTTCAAAAGTACAAATGGATTTAGGTTAGGAACATTTTATGGAAACTGTGCCTCACTTTTTGCCCTAACCCAATGGTACCTTTATAGGTAGGTAGCAGGGAATTAAAATGTAACATTGGAGATTTTTGCCAGTGGGAGTAAACCACTGAAGACTATCACCATAAGAAAACATGGCTTTCAATGTGTAGTGCTCTAGGGTACAAACTGAGAAAGATCTACTGACTCTTACTGCATGACAAGCAGGGACATGTTCTAGGGCATCTGGATGTCTCTGACAGCTAATGTGGTACCTGACACTAAGAAGAGAGGCCTCAATGAGTATTGACTTGACTGTGACTCTTAAAAAATTATGTAGGGTTTCGGGCAGGTAGGCAGATCAGTCTATATGAGACAAAGAATCTTTTAAGTAAAAGAAACATCCAGCGTTGATCTACCTTCCACGGTTCCAAAGTGGGGACATTGTCCCTTTTGTAGCATGGGTTTGGTGTTTGATTGATAGTTCCAGCAAAGATGCTTGCGCTCTCACTGGCAGCCTCTTCTCTTCTAGAAATACTGTATTCGTTGGGACTCTCTAAGTGTAAGCAGGTGTAAACGTGTCTCTCTGTAGGGCTGAGCAGTTTCCAGCAGTGGCCTGTGTTCCGGGGCGTCTCTAGGGAGCAGTACCATGTTGAAGCCCCGGCTGCCCTGCTGGCTGGCTTCCTCACAGGGCATCAGGTCAAAGTGTCCTGATTCCAGAGGGAGAACATACATACCCAGTCTTAAGATTCCAGTTCTTGGCTGTTCCGAATGTGTCTTTGCAGGCATTGTTGAATTGTATGGTGGGCACATTTGCCAACTAGTTCATTGAATTGATGGGCTCTAGAGTGGAAAGCGAAGTTGTGCAGAAATGTGTTCTGCCGGCAAACTTTAGAGCATTCAGGAATTTAGGAAAGCTTGAGTGTGATCTCACCTACAGCCTACAGGTGGGAGGAGATGACATCTTGAAGTTTTGTGCAGCCCTAGGGCTCTAGGTTTTCTCTTGAGAATGCGCATTTGGGCTTCCTTTTGGGCTTTGAAAATGATGAGTAAGAAACTGAGAATAATTGGACATGGAGTGAATAAAGGTGAGGGATGGTTTAGTTGATCCTATGCTGGTCTGGAGAAGGCCTGACTGATTCTTCTCTTTTCCTTATGAAAAAGGCAGAATGAAAGATCCTGACAGGTGCCGTGAGGTTGGGGGGTTCCCTGACACTTCCAAAGGCCTGTGAAATGCTCCCTCTCTCCCTTTCTCTTTTTTGTTGTCCTATAGACGTAATGCCACTTTACTTACTGGCCAGAAAGGGACTTCAGAGTGTCTCGATGGCTATTTTTTAGGTAAATAATTAATAATGATTAAATATCTTTTGTGTAGATGGAAACATTTTTAGAGTTGATTTTTTCTTGTGTGTGTGTGTGTGTGTGTGTTTTGTTTTGTTTTCAAGCCTGTGCCTAAGCTTTGCATTTGTTTTAAGAATTAGGTAAGGCTCTTGCATAATTGAAACAATTCATCATGAGAAATGATGACAAAAGAATGGTTGAGAAGTCAGCTAAATGTCCTTTCACCAAAGGGTTGGAGGACTTGGCCCAGGCACCTCAGGTAGTGCTCAGCTTTGCAAACTGTTTTTCATAGGGTGCAAGGGAAGTGGTGCAAGAAACCAGCCAAACGCAGTTCCCACAGACCTGAGCGTCAGCACGTCAGACTTCCCTTTTGTCATGGTGGCTTTTGATAGTGACTCAGCCAGCAGTGGCTTCGGTTTCAGAAGCTGCTAGCTGGTTACTGGCCTGAAAGACTTGCCTCTCTTATCATGCTTGGGTCCCTAGCTGTAAATGTAACTAACAATTCAATGGAAGGCATGTGTTTGTGTGTGTTTCGGCCCTGCTCCAGTTTAATCCAAGGTGGGGATGTGCACACTCTGATTTGATTTCTTTCTGCCGTTTTTTTTCTGATGCTGAAGGTAAATGGGCAGGGGCTTCTCGAACTTAGATGGCATTAAATTGGGGCTCATTTTCCTTCCTGCCATGGCTAATCATCTCTCTGCTTCTCAGTTGCAGATCGGATCTCTTCTGAACACCTCACCTTATCGCCATCCCTTGGACTCTGAACCCAGCAGCTGGACTACTTGGTCCTTGGAATTTGGGGGTCTCCTCTCTGCTTACCTTCCTTTCCCCTGTTTTCCTTACCCCTCCTGAGAACTCCTGAGGACTGTAAGATTGTCATGGAGTCCAGGGAAATCTTAAGCAGCTCCCGGCAAAGGGGGAGTGAGTCAGAATTCCTGCCGGTCTCCTCAGCCAAGCCTTCGGCTGCTCCGGGCTGCACAGAACCTTTGCTCTCTGCTCCAGGAACTGGGAAAGGGATCCCAGGGGGCGGAGAGCGCATGGAGCCAGAGGAGGAAGATGAGCTGGGCTCAGGGCGGGATGTGGATTCCAACTCGAATGCAGACAGCGAGAAATGGGTAGCAGGCGATGGCCTCGAAGACCAGGAGTTTTCTATCAAGGAGGCAAACTTCACAGAGGGCAGTCTGAAGCTGAAGATTCAGACCACAAAACGGGCTAAGAAGCCCCCAAAGAATTTGGAGAACTATATATGCCCACCTGAGATCAAGATCACCATCAAGCAGTCTGGGGACCAGAAGGTGTCCCGTGCTGGGAAAAATAGCAAAGCCGCGAAGGAAGAGGACAGAAGCCACTCCAAAAAGAAGGTAGGAAGCCCTCTTTTGTAGGGTTTTTTGTCTGTTTGTGCTATTTTTTCCTGAACTTTTAAGGGTCTATTTAGTTGTTACTTATTTCCACTCAGTTCTTACTGAACATCATCAATAGATTCTGAAACTTTGAGCAAAACATGGTGAAATCGTAGGCTAACTGATATAAACAAGAGTTAATTCCCGGTGGTACCTCATCAACATTGTAAGGAAGTAGTATTGAACTAAATGACATTATTTGAGGACCTGCTGTTTTTTTGAATTACCAGTTTTCTTGGTGGCATACGTAGGACTTCCAGAAGAAATGCCTCTGATATCTTGGTATTGTGTCCAATTTATAATTCTGTCTTCTGCCCACCTGAAAAACATGAGCAACTAGAATTATAATTTTGGAGCATTCCTATTTACTGTGTAGCAGCCAATTGGCTGGGTCAGATCTGGCTAAGCTGTGACAGCATTTTGAGGTTTTTCTTTTGCTTTAATACTTGTATCTGTTCTCATAGTTGATAGTGGGATAGTGAAAAATTTTGGTCAACCAGAACAGTCAAGAACTGTTATAACATTTTGGTTTCCATCACTACTGTACATGTTTCTAACATAGATGTGTCTTTTACTTGACTAACAAAACCCAGTCTTTGTAGTAACTGAACCTCTTAGAGCTGAGAGATCATTATTGTGAAAAGGGGCAGGAGACTGACCTGAATCTTTGTCAACACATCATAGACTTTTTAAGGTTGGATGTTGAATAAACTTGGTTGGTTGTCATTTTCCTCCTAGAAGACAATCACAGGTGTAGAAAGAAGCTCTCTAGGTGATTGGTGGTATCATTTGGTTAAGAAAGAATGGGTCCAGGTTTCAATGTATTTATTTCATATCAAAGGGGGTTATAGTGACCTGTCTTCCTGGGAGGGGGTTGGCGTTCCTCTATGATAGAGGACTGCCATAGTCTAGAAAGTTCCTGCCTCCAACAATCTTTGGGACTTGCGCATAGCTGTGAGCAGAGCCCTCTTATTGCCAATTTTGGGGTCTAGGCTGTAGGTGTTGATTAGAGTCTTTGTAACTCTTTCCCCCCATATCTTACCATGTATTTGGGCTCCAGTCATGATGGATTAGCTAAATGGCACATATAAATGAACCTCTCACTTTTATAGCCCAGAGATTTATCTGTAGTGTTTCTGTTGTCAAGTGTTTTTTGGCCTTTGGAGTCCTCGCTTTCGATGAAACTGCTAGGAATCGTGGTCTTTCTGTAGTGTAATGCTTGTGTCCTTCCTTGTGCTGGATGTTTTTGGCTGATTTGTTCCTTTTTAAATCCAAAGACTTGGACTACAAGCGACTTTCGAGGATGACCAGTGCCTCCCAGTTGGCTCAGACTCAGTTCTAAAACTGAAAGTTCGGGCAAGCTGGGACAATTAGTTGGCCCCTTTAACATTCAGAACACAAAGGAATCTTTAGAAAGTGACTTGTTTTTACACCGTGTAGAGGTACTGCTTTCCTCTTCCCCCTCCCCATTACAGCGGTAAAGTGCTTTCTGCTTCTCTCATAAAACCAAGCATTATCTAGATGCATAGGAAAATTTTTGAGAATCTTGCGAACTCAACAGCTCAAGTCTGGCTCCCCATCAGAAGTGAAGCTTTGCATTGGAATCGGGTCTCTTCAGCTTTGAAAACGAGGATCTTTGTCCCTGGCCATTGAGACAGCCAGTCCTTTGTGTGTTGTTGGATTTTTCTGTGGGTGGGCCGTCAGGCAGTCTTGAAAAGAGTAGTGACTGTTTTCCCTCCATCCCTGTCACACCAGGATTTGAGTAACCAGGGACAATTTAGGGTGTACAAACCCACATTTACTATACTATAAAGATACACTTTAAACAGGTGTCATTTCCCCTAAAACCACAAGATTGTTCCCAAATATAGCCGCCTGCCTATTGGAATGACCTAGAAAAAAGCTCTGGAATTTGTGACATGGGGATGATTTCAAAACTGAAATGGGCAATGGACCTTTATTCTCATATCTGAAATTCTCAGGCTGGTCATTTCCACCCCAAAAGCTGGATGCCCTTGGTGTGCTTTTTCTGAAGCAGGAGATGAAATTGCTTACTTAAGTATGCAACTTACCTAATCAGTGTTTCTAAGCCTGGAAGAGGCAGGGAGGGAGGAGGAGGGCTGAAATTCAGTGCATTATGCTGCTACTGTAATGGGAATATCTACAACAAATGTTAAATTGTCAGGAGTTTTCTTCATGTTGTACTTCTCCGTCCTTCCTACGTTTATTTTACGCCTACCACTGTTATTTTCCAGAAATGAATGAAGTTATCAGTACTGAGTCATAATTATTTGATAGACGATAGGAACTTTCTCTGATCTCAGATTAGAATGTTAACTTTATTACACTTCAACTTCCTGTTGTTTTGTGAACAAAGAGTAAATAAAAGCTGAGGCTGAGGTGGCGAGGTGGAAGCCTTGCCTACCACTTGAATAGAAAAGTTCAGTGTCATAAACTTGCAGAATTTACTTATTTGTGTGAATGGGAGGTCCGTGAGCAGTCATTTGGTGTAGGGAATGGGATTAGAATGGCATTTGCTAAGCAAAAAGTCTGTGTCTAACTCTAAGATCTGGTCTTCTGGATCTTTTTATTGAGATAAGCTGCTCATTGAGGAAGCATGCATGGAGTAGGCCTTGGGACTCGGGTCTGTGCCAGGGGCTAACTGGTCCTTGATCTGGTGAAGATGTGTATATTGCAGTCCCCTGAGTATATGTGCTGACTTAGAGCCAGGTGGGCAAACTATAGTCCAAAGAATGGTTGGGGATAGGGAAGCCGGGATGGCTCAGTGGGTTAGGCGCTCACTTTGCAGCGCCGGGGACCGAGGATCAAATCCCGGCCCCGGCCCGTGCGGAACCATATGCTGAGCTGGGAGCTCCCCCAGTTCAGTTCTCTCTCTGTCTCTGTATCTCTCTCTGTCAAAAACAATTAAAAAATGAAATAAAATAAAATATATTTTAAAAAAAAGAATGGTTGGGGGGAGGGGGGGAAATCCAAGGATGTATAATATTTTATAACATATGAAAATTATATGAAATTCAAATTTCAGTGTCCACAAATACAGTTTTTTTTTTAAAGAGCCACATTCATTTGTTTACATTTTGTCTGATTGTTTTTGCACCATAACAACAGAGTCAAGTAGTTGTTGCGGTAGAGACAGTATGACCCACAGAACTTAGACTATTTAATACCTGGCCCTTACCATACCAAAAACCAAACCAAGCCAAACCAAAACAAAACAAAAGGTGTTTGTTTACCTTCAACTTAAGGAAAGGACATAAAATTTCAGGATAATAAGGATTTTGTTTTGTTTTGTTGTTAATTATTCAACCTCCGGTTTTGTTTCCTTGTTTTATTTTTTTGCAGACCAATTAATTTTCTTCAAGTCATTGTTTGACAGCCTTAGGCAAAAACAGATTATATTGGATCCCAAATGATTTTCTTTTTTATTTTTATTTTGGGGGGGGGGTTGTAAAAGAAACACACCATAAGATAATGATAGCATTCCTTACCTATCAGCTATTTCTCTGCTAGCTTAACTCTATTTCTACATGTTCTACTACTTTGACATGAAGAGTTACAGATGTGGCATCCTCAAGAACTTTATTCCAGATTTCAAACTTATGAACTTGGAAACCTGATCCTCCAACCTGAAGGGACATTCTAGATGCTCAGGTAGCATGGCCACCTAAGTGGGAGGGTGTTAGGAGGGACCCAGGAAAAATACCACCTCACTGGCTCAAAGATGCGTGGATTTCTCTGTCCAGGGGACTGGTCACCTCTCTTCCACATGAACTGAGGATGGCAACTGAGATGCTAGCTGGAAGAGGGTTTATGATGAATGGACTTATGTCAGGTATAAAAGCCACATTTGGTGGGAGAAAGAGACTGAGAAGAAGGCTCAGAACATATTTCAGGGCCTTGGAACTGTCCAAAGGACATTTGCAATTGGACTCCATGCATGCAACTTGCTCTTTATCATGACACCAGCATTGTTGTCTCTTAGACTTTCTCAGGTAAGTGATATAATCACTTAAGCTTCCTCTAGTTCCCTTCTAGACAGAGAACACGGAAGTGAGTCTCTAAAAGCAAGTGCAGGTACAACATGTGAGCATAAAATGTTCCAACCATGACAGGTTTTGAAGAGGATCTTGGCTGAGCAGAACTTAGCAGCTCTCCTCTTTCCTGAGGACTTTTCATGGGAGTCAAGGGCACCTGTCCAGGTCCAACAGCACGAGAAGGAGAGCAGAGGCGTTTATGAGCTTCCTGCAGTGATTGCGGGCAGGGGACATGGTGTGATGATCCGCACCAATGGGGTCTGTGACTTTGGATGTGATGTAGAACCTTGCTGAAGCCCCACTTTCCTCATCTGCCAAGCAGAGGTGATAGTTTCCACAGGATGTCATTCAACAGATTTTTGGACAAATATGTCATTTATCGAGCATACATCATAATAAATAGTTTGATTGGTTGCACTGTGTTGCAGACTCCTTGCCAGCTGTTCTACAGGGATTCAGCTTCTCTATTAATCCTTATCACAGTCTTGCCAAGACAGATATCATTTATTTACAGACGAGGAAATGGATGCTCAGTTGATTCTGAAAAGCAGGCACAGGAGCAGGCAGCGTTGGCCTTGAGGGCAATTGTCTTAGATTCCACAGCTCCTGCTGCCATCCGGTACCTAAGTGACCGAACTCTAAGGACTGCTAAAAGGCGAGGCTCCCGCACGAGTGCATTTCTTCCCCACTTCCCCACAGTAGCCAGGGTGACATGATCAAAATCGAGCACTTTGTCTTTACTTCTAAGTGTCTAGGTCCTGTTTGAGAGAAAATTTAAAGCCTCATGATTTAACATCTCATTTTATCCTTTCTTGTGCTTATGAATTTTTATTTGCTTTTGACCAAAATACAACCTTGTTCCATTTCTTTGGACTTCATTTCCCCTTTTACTCTGCTTCCTCAGAGAACCCATTTTCTCCTGCAGTAAGGACTCCTGCCTTATTCCGTGGTCTTAGGAACATGCTCATGTTCATTCTTAGCAGCCTCCCCTAGACCATCACCATATGGCAGGACTCTTGTCTTGTGTTCGGAGAACTCATAACCCTCTCTCAGGAAGTCTGTCGGGTCGTGTTTTCATGTACTCATTCTTTAAGTAGCACCTTCTTTGTGCCAGACACACAAAGTATGAATAAAAGAAACAAAGGTTTGTTTTTTTTAAGATTTATTTTATTGTTTTTGACAGACAGAGACAGAAACAGAGAGAGATGGAGAGAAAGGGTTGAACCCAGAGCAGTTTCATAGTTGTACATCATCAGTTTTCCACATGCTTTTGTTCCACACAGGTGGGCAGGGACTGCACAGGGTGGGAACTGAGCTGGGGGCCTCCCACTTGGGAAGCACATCCCAGTTCAGCATATGGGTCCACATGGGCTGGGCCAGGATTTGATCCTCAGTTCTTAGGGCTGCAAAGCAAGCGCTTAACCCACTGAACCATCCCAGCTTCCCCCAAAGGTTTTTTAAATGATACAGATGGGGTGCTAAGTTGGCATCAGATTACAGAAAGTGATGGACATCAAATTAATCAGTGGGCTTGCCTTTAATTCACAAGTAATGGGAGTACTCAGCAGGCCTTGAACTGGGGAAAGGACATGCCCAGGGAACATAATGAAAGTGATGCAGAGCAGAGGGACTTAAGGACTTAACTGGGAAGAGAGGAAATGGGGAGCCTTTAGGGGATATGGTCGTCCTGAGGAGGACTGCATTAGGTTCCCTGTTTTTCCTGTAGAGTGCTGAGAAGCATCTTTCTCTCTTGAACCCATGTGATTGCTGCAGTTTGGGGTATCAGATAGATGACGAGGGGGCCATGGGAGGGGTACTGGGCAGGGGACCAAAGGTAGATCAGATAGCCTGACGTTGGACCACCACACCGATCATCTCCTCCTCACACTGGTTGGTGGCCCTGGGCATCCAGCAGGGCGCCTTCCACCCTCCTGTGATTCAGGTGCCCTTCCCTCACCTCATTTGACCCAGCACCTTCTCAGGACACTGCAAGGTGCTTGCCCTCCCTTTTTGTTGGGGTGCACATGTGGCACTTCGAACTCCTGGGAGTATGAGGTTCTTTATTCACACCCTGACCAGGAGAACAAGCATTTCTTCTCAAGAGGCTGCATTTCTCCTCTTGGCTAATTTTTTTTTTCTTTCTGCGGATTGGTTTTTTTTGTTGTTGTTTTTTTAAGCAGCACATTTCTCTCTAATCATCAGAGTGCCTGCGAATTTTGTTCTCTGATAGGTTTCTTTCTAGTTATCTTACAGCTGAAGCCACATGGAGGGTGGCGCATGACCGTTCCCAGCAAGTCTTGGTTTCCATGGGGCCACAGGTAACCTTCGACATCTGGACCTGAAGAGCTGGGGCACAGGACGTGGAGACGAGGGTCCTGCGCACTCGCTCTGCTACTGATGACTTCAGCAAGGACACTCTGCTTCCCTGGGTCTCAGTTTCTGTTTGTTTTTTAAAGAAAGATGACAAAAACATTTTTTGACTTCTGAATGCTTAGTTCTGTTCTAAAAACTGGAAACTTTAAGAGTCATTCAGTAGGTGGGGCAAGTCTTTCTCCTTAAGAAAACTAGTTCCTATAAATATTTTTGACCTCTCTTTAGACCCACTGTTCCATCATCAGAGTGTTTCCTTCTGCCCCAAAGTCAAAGGCCTATAATCATGGGAGCAAGTGTCAGAGTTGAGCTTAAAAAGAGGGGAGGGGAGTAGAGAGACGGGTGAAAAAGTTGAAGGGATTGCGAAGTATAAATTGCCAGTTATCAGCATACTCACAGGAGTGTAATGTACAGCATAGAGAATATAGTCAATAATATTGTAATAACTATGTGAGTTGTCTGATGGGTACTAGATTTATCAGGGTGATCACTTCCTACTATATGTCTAATCACTGTGTTGTACACCTGAACAATATAATTGTATATCAACTGTAATTGAAGAATAATTTACAAGTATCAGTGACATTTATCAGTGACATGGGGTGCACCAAAGAATATTCTTTGGGAAGTCCCAAACGAAACTGACTACCAAGGGAATAGCAAAT